>LQNS02277099.1:2553218-2579395 GCA_001587735.2 Parhyale hawaiensis
AAGAAACCTCACCTACGCAGCTCTGGACGAAGGCCAGAGCTCTCTCATTACCGCGAGCTGTAACGAACAATGGGAAGCCATCAGAACTTACGCTCTTTTACGGTCCACCCTATTATTGGTTAACTGAGACGTAGCCTATCGATGGCTGCACTACATGTGTGTGTTTCTTGTCTGGTACCAAAGAAGTTGGAACTTTTTTTGGCAAGTTCAGTATACGTTCCAGTGGATAGTCATCATTCTCATGGAAGAGTATTGTAGAAAGGATTATAGTTTCTATTCAAGCGAAAACGCATACTACTATACTTCTTTCTCCAAGCTCATTAGAACTTATAAGAAACAACGGTATATCTCATAAATCTTGTTTTATTGTGGTGAAAATATACACATAGGCACTTGATGTTTTTTTATGTAATTTATAATATGAGTCAAACTTACTAAGTCAAAAGTCAATTTTGAATTCCTAATTTTTAAGACGGCGTACTTCAATCATATAATAATTTTCTAAAAAATCAGTCAATTTCCCACATAAATTCGGTTTATCCGAACTTACGCGATCTTTTATTCTTTACTCCTGATTATTTCCCATGCAGTGCAACAGCTAGCTTCAAGTGCGCCAAAATATTTTAGAATTTTTCAAACCAAACTCTCAACAAGCTTACAAATCATCTTTGAAATCTTGGTGATTTCCTACACAACTAGCTGCCATTAAGTGAGTACCAAACTGTTCGTGAATATTTGATATTTTCCACGCAACTTACGTCAAGCTCACCAAAAAATTTTGGGACACCTAATAATTTCTTCGTAACTATTGTCAAGCTTATCAAATTATTTGCAAGGCTCGTGTAGATTTCATATACCAGTTGTAGTTACCTTAAAAATATTTCTAAGTCACCGAAAATTTAATTTTCATCTTGTACTAAGCCTACCCAAACATGCTTGATATCTGTTCAAAACGCAAAGATAATACGACTGCTCAACTGAAATTTGAATTCACGTACTATAGCAAGTGAACTATATTTGACAGACACAGTGCCACACTTACGCGTAAACACAAAAGGTAGTACTGTAAAAAAAAAACTTGCTCACCGCAGTGCAATGAAACACCCAAGATCTGAGCAATAAATTTTCCTTCTGGAGTGCAGATATTATAGGCTTCAGGGGGCATATTCCATTCAGGGAAGCCATTGCGGATAAATTCATGAACATCTGGTGAGCCATAACTCTTTTGGGCAACAAAGGAAGGACGCTGCACACAGATTCTTTGGTGCAGGTAACGTATCATCATCATCAGTACTAGCGTAGCTAGATATAAATAATAAGAAATCAAATATTACGTAGTCAATTTAGAATGGATGGACGAAGGATTCTATAGAATATTATGAAGGCGCCAAATTAAGTTACTAAGTTTGAAGTGAATAACGGAACACGAAGTGCTCATAAATATTTAAAGTCAAGAAATAATTAGAAGTTATACTAAGGCAAAAAACTAATACCAAATGAAAGTCGACTAAAATTTAAAATCTTAACGTTTCGGGATTAGGAATCCCATCATCAGAAGAATTATAGTACAACATATGAAAAGAATTTTTTTTTTCTTTATTGTCAATAATTCAGGGGAGCATGGGTGTTATCGATGGGAAGTCTAAAACGCAAATGATCAGAGCTGCGTGCAGAAGCTGGATGTCAGCTCCTGTACAGTCGGTAGATTTGAGGCTAGGTGTGGACGGTTTGAAGCGGTACAGCTGAGGTCATAATGTTGAGGATAGGTTTATTTCAATGACTATGGAGGGACTCTAGTGTTGTAAGCTCGATGGGATTGGAATAGTCTATGATGGAGAAGTCATTCCTGCTGATGGGATGGTCGTTTTGCTCAGCATGTAGGCGAGGGGCTGAATGTGAGGGTTTCGCAAGTGGTAAACCGGTACGACTGGATATTCCTAAAGAAATAATGTAAATAGGAAGAGCAAGAGGGACGGTAGAACTCACAGAGCAGCAACGTTTCGCTCAAAGCATCGAACAGTACGAGTATAGTGAGAATAACAGGAAGTTCGGATACGAAGCCACCTTTCGATGGCTTAATGGCAGCCACTCTGCATTGAATGGCGTGGAACTGAGTTTGAGTCTCAGAGTCTCATAGTGCTGGCACCTGCCTCGCCCCGCATTCAGTACTCTAGCATCGAGATGTGAGGGAAATTCAAGGAGGATTCTCAAACTGACTCTCGGTACTAACTGCTCTGTTTTCATATGACTAAATATTCAGAATTTTATAATTATGGCAATAGGAAAACTTCGTTAGGTGTATCCACTGTATGCGAGGTACCAAACTATCATTATCAATATTATTCATACAGTAAAATTCGTGTATCTGAAAACGCCGCTCTGGATCATGGGAACAGAGCATTAGCATGGAACTCGGAAAGGGTACAATTATTCAAAAAACTTCAGTACACGTTATAATGAGTTAAGGTAAGTCAACTTGACTGAACTCCTCCTGGAAAGCCCACACGTACTGTTCCTGTTACACATATTGACACAGAAGAATGTACGGCTGCTGTCGATCACAGATCGTCAAGAACTATGACACCAGTGACGAAAGGCTCTTCTGCAACGACCTTCACAGTCAGAAATTTATTGTTATTTATCCGATGCTATAGGATAACCTTTACTTTTTACCATAAGCAGCCGATAAATGCCTAGAAATTTCCAATTGGGTTCCCCTCAGCAGCCCCCCCCCCAACTCTCCCCAATCTTGGATAAGGTCAGTACCCTCCGCAACAGCATACAGATATCAAAGGCTGGCTTAGTGCGTTAAGCACCTCAAAAACCCGCCTACCTGGCTGGTAATAAAACTTGCGCGACCTTCAGTGCCATTAATATCAATATTCTTTAAGCTGTCCCCATTGTGTGCATAAAATATCAGAACGAAGACACAAAACAGTTAGAAAGAAGTTGAGGCATACAACTGTCATTCACCAAACATCAGTACCTACATGAACTACTGAGCAAAGCATTACAACAGACACTGCAGATGATATGAAAAGCGGAGACACATCCTCAGCAGAATTCTAGACTGCTGCAGAAAATAAAACCGCGCGGCTAAACGTCTTTTAGGGAGTAAAAGGCTATTCCAAAACTTGCTTGTGCACAGACGATAAATACTTTCCTTGGAGTGCTCATGAACCGCGAAAACTGAGGTTTTTGTGCTGCGCATGAACGCAACTACAGCTGCTTTCGTTAGGTACAAGGGAAAGCGTGCAGGTTTCAGGACAGCACTTATCTCAGTGTATGAGCAAACATAACATCGCTCAGAACAACAGGTGCGCAGAGCAGGATAGCAAGAACAGCAAACACGTACGGGGGCACTTCACAACACGTCGAACAGGCGTAACTTCAGCGTTATCTGCACACAGAACAACGCTCACTAACTGGAAGACTGGAACAGAACAAGCAGCAAGAACAGCAAACACGGAGCACTACACAACACATCGGACAAAGCCATTGGCTACTCCTCGGCCCTCGCTCTTCAAGGTATCACATGAATATGTGAGTGAAGGCTGGAGCTCCGAGATGGACAGGCTGTGCATTCACAACTGTTTGCCCTTTGCTGCAGGCTTTGTAGGCTGGGAACAAGCATGCAGAAAGTAAAGGTGTTATTGATTGGCACGGCAAAGTAGAGTGAAGCTACGCCCACTAGACTTGACTTGTCCCCTACTTTAGGAACGAGGATTGGTTTCGTCCACTTTGGATAGGGCTGCAGGTGTTAGGATCAACGCAATTGAGCTTGACGCTGCCAAAAGCTTTATTTTACAGAGAAGGAATTAATTTTCGGTCGTATCCAAAGTACTAGACTTGAGGTGAAACCTCGAAACTCGATTCATTGTGGCGAGTCCAACGCTCACGTCGGAAGCTCAGGGAAAGTCCAGCTCTGTGAGCTGCCTTAAGTTTATGTCGCTGTGCTATCGCTGATACCCTTAGTTCGTCATCAATAACGTGTTTGGGGACAGAGTACAATATCACATATTGCTTTGCGTTATGGACAAATTACAGATCACGATCTTAACAAGCCCTTATTTAGGGGGTATTTTCGGGCTGAGGCTCTGCAGCTATCTTCATTCCGAAGATTCTGAACCACGATCTGCCCTGCCTCCCCTTTCATTTGCCGTGCTCCTCTCCTCCTCCCAAAGTAGAAGGCCTTATATCAGATGGAGAATGTTAATTTAAAAACAGGCTAGCGTCCGGTACCATTGTTGAATGTAGTCAATATATGCATACAGGGTGTTGTGTTAATCGATGTACACATATTAACCATATATAGAAAAACGCATGATAGAACTATTTTCAGGAGGGACAAAAAATTTAAAACTCCTTCGTTTTCGAGAAATGACTTCCTGAAATACTTAAAGGTTTCCCGCAGAAACAGGCTTACAATGCAGCCGTGGAGTAAACTCTAACTTTTTAGACAGGCAGCTGGTGAGCGCTTTAGCATACCAAAATAAGAATCTAATACTTTAAGATTCTGTAAATTTAAATGAAAACCCCGTTTTCTCCACCGCTACCTATTTTCAAAAGAGACTTCTCAATTGCAAATTTAGTAACCTGGTTGCATGCTTGGATATGCAGTATGCACAGTATAGAGCCAAGTGGAATTTTCCATAGAATTGACGGAATCTGCTTTTCCTTCTCTGAAGTATGAGCGTTATTTCAAAACTCGAATTTGAGGCGCGAATTTCTTCCTATCTCATCCTATGGCTGTAGTAGATGAATATTCTCCCCTTCAGATGGGGAGAGTGAGATACTGCAGGTGAGCAACTAACCGTTAGATTGTATTAATATATATCAACTGGAGCGTGTGTAAATTTCACAGAATGAAAGCATTACTATTCAGTGATATCAGACGCTTGCGTATCAAGTATATGAATGTGAAGATATGTCCCATGTCGGACAAAAACGTTTCTACCAACGACCTTCGAGCAGTAGCAGTTTAAAAATATGAAAGAAGATTCCTGTTAATCCATACCGAGACCGTATGAAGAATACTCTAATTTCCTCCTATCCAATATTGAGAAACGAAGGATCATTAGGGAGGAACACGCAGAATTATAATACGATGGATTGGCCCTTTGTATTTTTATATCAATATGTCGGCATGTATTCATATTTTATTAAACTTAGATTAATACTGTCACGCTATATAAGACGGAGGGAAATCAGGCTTTGAACCAACGTCCATAGCACTTCATACAAGTAGAAACAGATAGCATCAGTGCTACGGAAAATACCCCTTGACATTATATAAATACGAGTATATGCCAGAGTAGATAACAGGGAAAAAATGCAGTTTCATTAAAGTAATCATTTTCTGCCATTATTTATGAACGGGCCATAAATCTCATTAGACTCAGCCATCCTAGTAAACGCGCTCTAAATCTTGCAGCATATTCAATGAATGCACAATAGATCTTAAATTCTAAATCAACTAAACATTCGGTCTGTGGTGCTAATGGTAGCGACATACCTATACACTATCGACGACATCTATTAGCTAGATCTCTTCGACGAACTCGAGACCTCTGTTTGTTTAGCGAACCAAATATGCCGATGCCATGCCGTCAGCTCCTAAGGAATTAGCGAGAAGGAACTTTTCCTCCATTAGGCCTCATGCAACTGTGTAATGAAGTCTCTAATCTGTCAGATTCATCAGTGAGTGCACGAAAAGAAAATAATCCTCAGGGTGGTTGATTGCCATCATCACGAAGCAGTTAGTAGTGCCCGTGCAGAATCATCGCAGATTACACGATTTCAAATCCTAATTCTGAAGTTAATTTGAATGCATAGTCTGGAGAATCACAGTTTGTCGTTTACTGTTTTCTATCGTTTTATCTATTTGCCGTTATTTACCTCTTTAGTTATTTGCTTTAAGTGAATGTAATTAAAGACGAGTTATGCAAGGTGTTATTTATGTAAATTTAGTAGATTTTGAATCCCTATTGGTAAGCAGCTTTCAGAATCATAAAGCGTGTCACCTATAGATTAAGATCAAATGTATGACCAAGTGCGACAATTTTCTCTTGTTTCGTTCATGCATAAATGTAATCTATGGTGGTCGAATGAGTCTCTATACGGCATTAGCATAAATAATAATTTGCTTAATGTAGTTATTTTGTTTCTACGTAGCTTTATAAATTGATTTTTTTCCAGTCACGTTGTATGGGAAAAGCATGCAGGAAATTTGAGCCTCACAAAAAGGGAAACCCCTGATATTAGAGCTTGGGAAAATGTCACTTGAATATAACGTATAGTTTTCGTTCGATCGGTGTATAAAACTCAAACTAAGCCAAGCTCATTCGCCCACTCGATCCGCCCAATCGAATTCTAGCCGTTAACTTTGAAGCAAATAGCCATTGTACAGCCGGCACCTTTCTACTGCTCCATAAATGGAGTTTTTAAATTTCTGGAGCGTAGATGGGTTGCTTTTAACACGTACAACAAAATTCAAAGTGGGAAAAACCAACGATCTTGCATGATGGTATCGGACGAAAGGGATTAGCTTAGATCGAGTTCACCGAGCCAATCGAACGAGCTCTTACTCAAGCCTACAGGCAGAATAATTACTTCATTTTTGGGTGAGAAGTCATTTGGAGAGCAAATAGCAACAATGAAAATAAAGTTTCGTTCAAGCAATTATTCTTAGCCATCCTATCACACGTAATCAGTCATTATTAATTACCAAGAACCACCTTCGTACTGTTGATAAGACAGCGATATTAAACAATACTTGGGTTTGAAGCTAAATATGAGCTGATGCATCTGGATATCAAGAAGTTCATACTGTATATTACTATACTACCTAACCCACGAAAATGTATTAGAAGCACATGATTAACGAAAAAAAAAACAATAAAGAAATTACAACGGTAACTAGCAATGTCTTCTCCATATTTAAACAATAATCAGATTGTTTAACGACAATTACCGGTAAACTCCGTTTCACATACGACTGAAAGTAAGTAAAATGTGATGAGTAAGGTCCGAGGATTTATCGTCGGCATGCCGCACAAGTCTGCAATTATAACCTCTACAATTGAGTGTAGGTAGTATGTATGACTAGCAAAAAGAAAAAGAAGATCTCCAAGATGTACAGAAGAAACCTATCCTCAAGCTTCTTATTCTTCAACAGCATTATTTCTGTTTCTACGTGGTCGTAGAATGTTCGTCGTTCCTACGTTACGTTATATTCTATCGTCCCTCCTTATTATGGCCAACAGCCTCTTGCTGGGCAGAATAATAGAAGCTAAGCCCAAAATTCAGCTTCTGCACGGCTCCGCAGCAGCACAAATTCTGTTAGGGAATCATTCGGAACCACAGCTTGAGTTGAGCAGCTCGCACGTATTCAGGCAAACCATATCTGTGCTTCCGACTTGAAATATATATCATCAAAACGACGTGCAAGCTACACATCCTCGCATCAAGTTGTGGGGGCGAATGCATAGCGTGGCCCAGGCAGCAGACGATGCTCTGCTCACACAAGCAGTCACAGTCGACCGATGTCCTTCATGTCGGGAACCAATGGCGCTTGCTGGAATCGAACCCGGGTCCTTGTGATAGTGAAGCGGGAACTACGCCATTACACAACCATAAATCATTGTGTAACATGCACTTGTTATCCCTAAGACACTTATAAGAATCTGCTGACCAACCGCCTAGTTAGAAAAAAAATGTGTCGTTATTAAAATGACTCGAACTTGAACTGAAGTGCATCTGAACCTCACTGCTCGTGACCCACTTCAGTGCACTGGCTGCGATACACAGAATAATATATTTAACCAAGTAACCCATTTGAACTAGTGGGCCAGTTTTGGACGCTTCAGCTAATGATATTCCTACCTCCTTTAATTGCATAGGCTTTTGCTCGAAGGGACAAGATAAAGGTATACATATATTATATAAATAACATTTGAATCAGTAAATAGGTAAACAAATAAATAAATCAAATTGCAAAGTAGAGACAAATGTCTACTTTCTATGAAGTTTGCAGGATGTCTACTACATAGCGCCATGGCATTGAAATGAAAAAAAGCCTGGTGAGTGGTAGAAGTACTTGCATATTCTCTATAGCCATTCCTACAGTATAATCGATATGGTTGGGGCACGGATTATGGACGATAGTTGTTGACCGGTGAGAATGTTGATGTACATTCCTTAGTCGCTGTATTGTCTCTCGGCACAAAAAAAAAAAAAAAAAAAGAAATGCACTGCTTTGCCGAAGGAGGAAGAAGCGGAATGAAATCAAAGAATCCAGTACGCCTTGCATCTGAAGAGTACAGCCGAACTGGAAATGACGCCTTGATAAAGATCTACAGGCTTCAACCACAGCTGCAATACTTTAGTAGCATGAAATTTAGCCTTAGATTTGCTGGGGCGAAAAAAGTACGTAGTGAGGGTATCCGTGATACGAATGTCACGCAGAATTAGAAACCCGACGACAGGAATGAACAGTGATGAGCAGCCCATGCACTTACTTTGCCGTCATTTCTTTACGGCGGGCTGTACTATATAGTACATGCGTAAAATACATACATATACGCACAGGTTTTAGCGACAGTTTTGCGACATTTGTGTGTGCGTGTATGTCCATTGTCATTTTTTTTAACACTGAAGCATCGACAGAGACCGTATTTTAGCGAGCATAAGCACAACTTGGATACGACGGAGACATGGAGAATTAATTGACGGCAGTTGCCGGCCAGTTCAAAAGTTGATATATATTTTTTTTTTTGTTCTACGTTCTGTCAGCGCCAGAATACTGATTGCGCTGTTGAGCCGCAGCTAGTGGGATGGACGGCACTCATTTCTTTTAATTACAGATATTAAATAACAAACACATGGCTACAGTACGCCTTCAAAATCAGAATTACTCCCATCGGCGTAGACAATGAAGTGCTGCAAATGTAATTTCCTCACCGTCTTCGAAAAACTGGGTACAATAGTACTCTTAATAGATATTTTAAAAGTGTTCCTTAATTCTGATCCACACCGTACTGGCATAAATGAAACCTCCGTAAGTCTTAGCAATGATTTCTCATATTCGGCTTAGAATGAAGACCGAAGACACGTCGTCACCGGAGTTCTAATGCTTTCAATAGACGAGGCCCAAAGCAATACTCAACTCGCCCTGTCTAAACAAATGACTTTCACAGAGCATGTGATCGAATTTTGATGCTTATTTGAAATTCAAATTCGTTTTAGACCCTATTGGTATTGGTAATAGCCATTGGTGCAGGCCTTCGGCTCCGGGTCTCCAGGCTGATTAATTCTCTAGAACCGTGGCCAGTGGTGTGTAGAGGCCGTAGGAGTTTGTTATTGTTCAAGGAACAGAATCATGGAGTAGTTGAAGACGAGTCCCAATAACAGCTTATTCGCCTGAATTTTTCCACTGGTGCAATGGCATTGAAAATTTGTTATCGTTGCTGAAGAAACCAGTTTTAGTGAGTTAGTAGGAGAAAGGCTCATATAGCTGATTTAATCTCGTGAACCATTGTCGGTGATGTAAAGGTATTAGGAGTGTGCTATTATTACTGAAAAAACCGGTTTAGTGATTTGAGAGGAAAGGCCCATAGTTGATTTCTTCTCCTGAATTTTACTAGTATTATGTATATAATATATATACGAGTATAATTATATGAGCCTTAGGAGTTTGTTGTTACATGAGAAACCGGTCTATTGAATTGTTAGAAGCTGGTTCCAATACCAATTTCTTCTCTGACCTAAGTACTCGGTAAAGTCCTAAAAAGTTGTCTATTGCTCAAACTCTCACAGTGATCAATATACTGGGGCCCAGTAGCATTCGCATAATAAAATGGTTGCCAGGACATGCAGCTCAAGGATTGTTTCGAGACATTTTTGTAATCGGTATAACGTAGATACGGTGGCATAAATGACGTACAAGTTTCTCATTATCGCGTTAAGTTGTCCGCGCAAATGCAAAAAGTGGCTTCGGTATTTCCGTGCAAAAATTGACGATTCCACTCAAGAATGAAACACCAATAAAGTTTCCAAAAGAAAGCAGTAACAAAAAATAAAAGAAACTTAATTTATTAAAATTCTAGGCAGTGAAGACTTCCCTGAACAACGAGCATTACGAGTACCCTACCTTTTCAGTTTCTCTAATGATCTAATATCCACGAAATTTCGTGGTCCAATGCAAAGCTGCCAAGCACAAATAAATTTCCTCGCGCATAAAATGGAAAGATTCACTGCAGTGGACGAACATCGCGCCTTCACTGTTTCATTAACGGGCTAATATCAAAGAAAATGCGTCTTTCATGCTCAGGTCCTAAACACGATTTTAATTTCTTTGAGTCAGACTTCAAGATGTTCAGCGCCTTCGACGAACATCTCACCCTCTCAGTTTCTTCGAAGGACTACCGTTCAAAAAACTGGGCAGTTCACGCGGAGGGTCCCAAACACGAATTAATTTCTCCTAGTACGAAATGAAGATATCCTGTGCAGCTGATGAACATCGCACCATCTGTTTCTCTAACGGGCTAACATCCGAGAAATTGGGCCGTTCACGCAAAGGTCCCAAACACGAATCAATTTCCCTGAGTCACACAATCGTTTTGGTCGCTTATGGCGGACGCAAAAGTCCATTATAGACGTGAGATTACCACACGCAGCTCCTACGGCTTCCCGTGCTGATGACGAGGCATTATCCTGGAAAGGGGAAGACTTGCTCCACATAAAGACTCGCATTGCGGCATCTGGCTCGGAAGACCTACGCAGTAGTCAAACAAAGGGCGGTCTTCTACTTAAAAGGGCAATTTTGCTTTGTGTCTGGTGAAAAAAAAATCATATTCTCAGTCGAAAGTTTGTCTTTCTTGCATAGGCAAGACTGTGTTCCATTGATACTAACATTTAGTTTTTAGCGAGTGATAAAACATTTAAATTACCGGTATGTTTTCCCTCACTCGATATATGACTATTAAAATGTTACTTTAAGGAAATGAAGCATTGTATAAATATTTACCTTTTATGGTGTTCCGTAGTCCTTGTGGGGAAGAGAATGAAAAAGCTTTCATACTGAAACTTCTGCTTCAAAAGACCTACACTAAAGTTATAACAATGAAAGTACTCACCCAGTGGCTTAAAATTGCAATTTATACACCTTAAGGTAAACTAAATCTCATGCAGAAAGTTTTCTGGGAGACAAGAAAAAAGTTATTTGAGGCTTCGATTGAGGAAGTCTTACGCAAAGGGTCTACAGATGGAGGGAGATACTCAGTGAGCGGCTCTGAGTCCCTTAGTTTGCTTGCGAAGCCCAAAAGTAACTTGAAAGTTCATTTTGGAAAACCAACACAACCAAACGTTCACAGGCAGAGGTTAAGAAGTCAAACTTTGCTATCAACAAAGCACAAATTACTGCAATGTCGTATAACTAACGCAAGAGTGCCAGAAATGAAAAACTCAGTGAGCGATAATAAACTGCAATTTTGCTTCCTGGAAGGCAAAGGTAAAAAAGAAATCTTCAAGAAGATTATCGCAAAATACTGAGGAAATAGTTCCAGAGCACTATGGAAATGAAGGCTTTAAGTGAGCGACGAAGAAGTGTAATGTATTCTGAAAAGCCAAAAATAAAGTTCTCGCTAGCTCCCAGGGGATGACTATTTTTGAAGACCTACGCAAGAGTCCTAAAGATAACGGTATAAATACAGAAAAAAGACATAATTTTGTGTTCTTGCTGTTCTGATTCAACCTGGCACGACTGATTTCAATAGTTCCTACAATGCTGGAGTCTTGTGGATGAAGGTACAAGTACAATTGTACTTGAAGGCACAAATACAATTCAATTTTCTTATACACCGATCTGCATAAGCATGGAATTCATTACCAGGATTTGTATGCGGTCCTGTTGATCTGCAAATGTTGTAACTAGTCAGCCATGAATGTCTCTTGTGTGATTGTTTTTAGCAGAGCTCAGTGCACCTTGGAGTAGCTTATGCTCCACTTCGGTTTCATTACTTGACCATGGACGAGGAAGCGTTTAGTTTTAATATTAACTAGAGCACTCTGGGAACCCATGCCTTCGCCAAGCAAGGCAACGTTAAAAAAAATTCAAATTTGTTCCGAAACTATAATTTCCTTTTTATCAGCCCCAAACTTTGGTCATTTGTGCCTTTTGACAGGAATAACGGCTTCGTAATTTTCTTGAAGATCCATTTATAATGATTCGAGCTATAATGCTGACAAGCACTCTGCTGAATAATAGTAAAATACACAAACAGACTAACCGATCATCACCATAACTTGATCATTTATGTCTTCCGATATTTCGAACAATTCTTGTAAATTATATCAAGATCCCATCAAAACTTTTTGGGTTATTTTGCAAACAAAGACAATTTCAAACACGGAGACAAACAAATGAGCAGATCATCACAAAAATTGGTCGTTCACTCTTCGTGACATACCTAACGATTCGCGTAAATTTCATGAAACACCGTCCATAACTTTTTAAGTTATAGTTAGGGCCCGGATTTCTAGTCCTAAAAACGTGATCAAAATAGCACTTTAAAAAGTCGGTATTGCAGGTGCCATCGCAAAATATTTTTCATTTCCAGCAAAATAGTTTTTATTTCTAGCAGAAAGTTTATATTTCTAGCAGAATAGTTCTTATTAGTAGCGAAATAGCACGTAAAACCTTGCAAGTTTTGGCTAAAATTCAGTAGTTTTCTCGCATTTGTACCTATAAACAATTAGGAAGTTATTATTTTAATCGGAAACCACGGTTTTTCACTCAACCTATGCGCATGTTGCATGAACAGAAACTTATATAGCTGTGAGCTTACTTTACAGTGCTCAGTTTTGTAGTACATATATATGAATGAAATAAAACAACTTTATTTACATTTAACAATTAACGTAACCTAACGTAACCCTAGGTTACCTCACGCCAGGGTCAGGTCAGGGTTACGCCAGGTGAGGTCAGGTTTTTCACTAAAAGAACTTTCCTGCCCTTGCATAAGCTAGTGGAGCTCATATCCTGAATACCACTCAAATAAAAATAATGACAAGACTGAAGGCTTGAATCCTATAGGAGACTCCAGTATGTAGAATGCTGTATTGTAATAGGAACCTGACTAAATGCTCAGTTCCTAGAAAACTCCAGCGCTGGATTGTTCTAGGAGCTTACTAACTAATTTAGTGCTGTACATGAAATAGAAAGTAATTCATACTTCCATTATGTCTCATAAATACAGTGCTGCTACAGATAACATGGACTGATTGCCTAATGCATATTTGTCCTACCTTCACGACTGTAAAATGTCTAGCATAACATAATGCTGCGGTTATCCATGTACCCCAGCTCGTCACAATAGGCTGTGGGGGAAGGGGCACATCAGAAGCCTTTTCTCTAAAGAGTTCGCATCTACTTGGGGCCTTCAGGAATATTTATATATATGTTTTTTTGTCGTTTAATATTAGTTATCAACGTCCTGAAAGTGCGTCTGAACCACTTCTGTAATTCTGTATGAGGCATGTATGAGACAAGTTAGGTGCAGCATAATGGTGTACAGAATTTGTCGAACAGCAGCGGTTTTCTTCAATAAATTTTGTACTGCAGCGTCTGTTACATGCAACAACATGTTATGATACTTCATAGATACTGGCCAAAGAGGCGATAAATAAGACGTAACGAACTGCGTTATTGTTGTACTATTAGTGCGTTCTAATTGAGTGGAATTTAACAGAAACCTGTTAGATTCCTTATTTAATTCAAGTGGGCCTATTATTAATTGCTGTCGTAATCTGCCCTCCCTTCATATCAGAACACTCGTCCACTAGCTGCTAGCACTTCTGTAACTTGTAATGTAGTGAGCAGAATGACAGTGACTAGCACACTTCTCTACGGTTTCTTTCATAGGAAATTTAAATAAAGTTGAAACATAGCCAATTTAATTGTAATTTAAATATTTATTCAGCATTTTCTAATAATTAAATCATTTAATGTTTAATGGTACAAATACGTACTACTTTGTGTAGGTTTCATAGCCATTTATTAATAATTGAATAAATGCTAGAAATCCAGGCTCTAGTTAAAAAAGCCAGACAAACAAGCGGTTGAACGGATCTCCACCAAAAGTTAATCTCCTGTTACTCCTGACATGCATAACAATCCCTATAAACCTCATAAAGATCCGTCAATAACTTTTTGAGTTATCTTGGTGACAGACTAAGAGACAGACAAACTCGACAAAAACATAACCTGTCTGGCGAAGGTAATAGTGAACAGAAAAATTTACACCAAGATATAGAAACCCTGAAGACCAGCACAAACGTCCTTCTGATGAAAGCTACTAGTTAATCGCTAGGAATAATAACTTTGGCCCCGGTAAAGTAGAAATAAAATTGAGAAGTCTGGATAAAGATAAACATCAGGATCAAGGGGTCAATTGGGCATTTAAGAAAGGGTGAAAATTGGTCCTAGAAAACATAGAGTGATAGAGTGAAAAATTTCTCATATTAGAAAGTGAAATTTAAACTAACAGCTTAGTTCTGTTTTGTTTTCTGCGGCAAAAAAAAAAATACATAATAATAACTACCCTGAAAATTCAATCTTAAGACCTTAGCAGTTCAAGTCCCACCAAGTTGCAAATATTACCGTGTAAGTCCAATAACTGCGGGATGTTTATTAATTTTTTTTCCCTTCGTATGTCTAAATGGACTAATGCTTCACTTCTATTTTAGCATGCACAGCATGCAATATTCTATGATGCTAATTTAAATGAAATTCCTAGTCGGATAATTGCATCTGGCCGAACTAAATGTAACACCAAATGAGATACAAGTCGTATAACTGTAGTTGGTAAATCATCTTTAAGGATATACATTAAACCAGCTACGGTATTATTCAATCTACAGTGCAACTGTATGCGCAACACTATGAGTGCAGCCACGTGCAAAAACAACGTAGCAAAATTCAATGTTGAGTCTAAGACTATGTCTGGAAATTCATCTATTATGACAGGGTGGCAAATGGCCAACGGTACCTTCAATTATTCACAGAAGAGAGAGATGAAAGCTACGATCGAAGACTGCTACACATTATAGGGCTTATATTATTCATAGGGAGTCCGCGCCAGAGATGCGCCCAAGATGTTGTACTGTCACTGCACGTGAGTTTTGTCCAAGTTGTTAGAAAAGTTAGCGCAACTATGTATGAAGCACAACCATTTTAGTTTGTGCGTATTATCTTTTATATGAGTAGGCAAGAAGGGACTTTTATTATTTTAACATAAAGGTATAATATTGAATTGTCGTAACCTATTTTGCGAAGAGGATTTCAGGGGACACCAAGGTTCGGTGAAACAAGGACAGGTCTTGCTAATGTTCAAATAAGCTGGTCTTCATAAGGTTAGGTAGGGCAAGGACTGGTTCACATAACGACCTAAGTAACCCAACGTTAGCTGAACTAGTCTTTGCCTCAGTTCACTTTATTAAGACCAGCTATTTCAAACGATAACAGAACCTAACCTTGCGTTTCCTAACCTTAAGCAGGCCTGCTCCTTGATTGTATTTTATGGTACGTGGGGGCGAGGTGGTGGTAGTGGTGGTGGCGGCTCGAAGAAGGCCTGTTTTCCCGGTTTAACTGTCTGGAAACTTCATTGTGAAGTCTGTGATTTCCCAGTGTAGACACAATACAAATTGTGATAAAAGACCCGTATAGCGAATATTACTGTACATTCCAGTTTGTAGCGAGTAACTTTTTACTATTTCTGTAATTTGAGTCAAATTCTCCGTATGAAAAGAATTAAAAATTAAGTTCTCTGACCAAGCTTCGGAAATAAGTTTCATGAGGCGTACATTTTTGTAATGTTTATTGCAGAGGCACCAATTATTTCATATGCTAGTGATATACCACTTTTTTTCTTCTTGGGCCCAATTCATCAAGTAGAAATTTTGCTTGAGAGCCGCTTTGTTTCAATAGATTAATTACCCAAACATAATTTTGGCAGCTGCAGAAGCTGTTTCACGATCCGATAGCTTCCGGGATGGCCATATGCAAAAACTCTTTTAAGCCGGGACCCCGCAATACAATTGTCCACTCAATTTATTAGCAGATGATCGGCATGCAAGCTGTCCCGACACATTGTGAAGTGAAATTCGGTAGCTAGCTACTAACAGCAAGGACATTCTTAAATTGAATGTCCTACGCCTTGAACATCCGCTTATAAATCAGACGTTCGATTGGCTAGAGTGTGGCCCCGACAATGGGTGCTGGGCAAATAAGCAGACCATGAGGAACATTTTCACAGAGGAGAAGCAATACAATTCTTATTTCTCGTAGGGATATCACTATCAATATAATAGAGAATCGTCGCTTCATAATTGGGTTAATATATTGCGTGGTTGAGTCTTTATTGGTAGAAGGTAAAGTCAATTCTAACGGCATCCTCCACTGGGAAACCCAAACGCACTGGTTCGTGCGGCAGATATAAGCCAACTGGCCCCAGTGGAGTCAGTACTGCTGCAGCCGACCTCGGGTTGCAAAGGAATGTTCAGCAGCCCGCGTCTCCCCACCCCAAGGTAAGTACCCCCACGGTAGCTATGCACATCAAGCGAATTTGCTGATTCAGCACGTCAAGCGCCATACACAAAGCTCGCTCACCTGGCCTGGAGATCAGAACCCGGGACCCTCGGCACAACTGTGCAGCATGCAAAGTCCGTTGCTACCGAGGGTTCCACGCAACAACATATGAATGATAGGCCATGCTTCCCTGAAGAATTTAATGAACTTAAATTGAAAACAAAACTAATATCCGAAATTACTAATTCCGACAACAAAGCGTTAAATGACTTGGCAAGTAATGATAAGCAAACTAATAATTAGGCATGGATACGAAATAATAAGTGGGCACAAAGCTCTAAGGTGATTCAACAAACATCGATAACTAGAACGCCCCGTAGCGTCAGGAGTTACAAATTCAACGCCTTCCTTTTTGATACCCAGCAGACTCTAGATTCTTCTTGCATAGTTCACATCTCAGTCAACCCACCTGACTGCCTGAAAAAAAAAATTGTGATGATGGCTCAACTCCTTCTGCCTCGTTATGGGTGAACAAAAAAACAAACAAACATAAGACAAACAACGTAAACGATAACATTATTTCCACTCGTTGCTTCGCCCGCGAGTGATAATAAACCAAACATGTGGAATAATCTAGCAGGCATATACATGACTGAGCATGCATCGATAAACAACTTCATTGAACAATAACATAACATCAACCATAACATAAAACCATGAAGCGTTAATATATCACGCAACTACAACAACAGATGTATCTTGTGAAATAATTTATGGAACGTTAGTTAATATGACTCAGTGGAGGTCGACAAGCAACATCAAAGAAACAGAATTAACCCGAAGACGTGGGTGCTCAGGAACGCGTATCTTCGGGAGCCGACAAAGTAAGCAAACTTTTGCAATTAATGAATGCGGTGAGGGAGAACGCGTAAACAAAGTGTCCTTGCTGTGTATTAATGAAGTGGAGTTGTGGGCATCATCTCCGTAGCAAGTCTATTTCTTTGCCATTCAAGGAATAAAATAACAAAAAGAAATAATGCGAAAAAGTGCCTGGAGTTATGATTATGAAGGTTGTGGTGTTTTGAAAGAAGTAAGTCATACTGTGATTGCGATAAAGTGAAAGAATCAATTCGATTTATATTATGAGAATAAAGTTATTATTTACATGCGTAGTTATTCGTATGCTACAGATCAGGTAATGTCAACACTATGTGTCTTTATTTGCTAGTATATTAAATAAATATATTTCTAACCTGACACACTGCAGGGGGGATCAGCTACGGGGAAATTCGAGGCTTGGAAGAGAATCTAAGGTATCCATCAGAGCTTGGCATGATGGCCATCGCCGATTATACGATGACGATGGTGCAAAGACCATTGCCATCGGAAAAACTACGATGTTACGATAGAACATCGCAAAAATCCATCGGCGATAGCTATGGTCGGATGGAAATTGTATCAAACAATCGGCGATGGTCATTTTTTCCATCGGCGATGGTGTTAGGAGAAAGAACTGGTGAGATGAAGTGGCTGAACATACCAGTGCCGATGGCGTACGATGGGCATCATCATCGGTTGTACTTCCCATGCCGATGAAGCAATAAAATAAGGCTACAACTACAGAAAAACAGCCTTACGAGTGTGAAACTTTTTTTTGCAATATTAATACAAAGAGTGGGTTACAAAGTTTATTTGGTGAATTTTTCGAAGAGTTTAGTAATGACATTTAGTATTTTTGTTGACATATTTGGGGAAAATAAGACTTTTTAAGACGTTTTTAATGAATAACGTTTTCCCGGCAAATGCTCAGTTTTCGAGATATTTGACTATAAAGTTCCTATTCTTTCTATCACGCTCACGCTTGCCATTACAGCTATGCTGACATCTACTTCTGTTGATCGACAAAGACGCGACGATCATACACGTGTGCAATCGCAAGTTAATTGTAAGCAATCGTAAGCTTATTTTAATGAAATATGAAATGGTTACCAGAAGTACTTATTTTCTGTGCTGCCTTTCAATGACAACACGGTCCGCTAGTATAACTTGGCACTTTGCAGAAGCCTCTAATCGAGTATTACGTTCTGTATGGTGGCTACGCATATGAGTCTCGGGTACATGTTATGAGAGGCAAAAATAAAAACAACTGAATGTCTTTGGCCAGTTTCTGTGCCACGCATACGCTTAAAGCACGGTTATGTATTGACTATAAATGCCTCTCATTGACCGTCAAAGTCGGTATCATGGATACCCATAAGATAGAGATATGTGTCAACTAATAAAAATCCAATCGAAGTTTTGAAAACCTCTAAGTAATATGAGCTGAATGAAAACTGAAAACTTGAAAGTCAAGTTTGGTATCACAGATGCGCCTTAGACGGGTAAATGCCAACGGGCCCTGCCAGTCAACTCACAAAAAAATATGGAAGAGAAACAGCCTTATAATGGCTTATGAATCCTATATTGGAAAACCGTGGCCGCTAAAACAATCCACAACTGAGTTTCATACCATAGAGAGAACGAACTCTGAACTTCAGGGCAATTCTTTTGTCGTTTGGAGTAACTTGAAGCGGGCGTATCAAATTCCCATCCCGGGTCTATATTGAGATTTCTGGCTTGATGGAAGCCAACCTTTTAGGGAAAATGAAGATGATACAGCTCAGGATAGAGTGTTTGTTTAGGTATCTGTGGTCTCCAGAAGGACAAAGACAAGTTGCAACGCCATTGTTTCGAATGTCCTTTGCAGTGTAGAGTTGCAATTATTTATTGACTTGTTTCTAGTGCCCACTGTAGCATAGAGTTGCAGTCTTGCTTCCAGTGTCTATTGCAGTATAGAGTTGTAACATCCTTCTAGTTTTCAGTGTCTACTGCTGTATATAGAGTGGCAACAGCCTTCTTGTTTCCAGTTTCTACTGCAATATATAGAGTGACGGCCTTGTTTTATTCACATAACTAAATATGTTAAAATCGAATCGAAATTAGCCAATCTGCTTCTAAAATGTGCATGTGTCAACACTCGCAGAGTACGTGAGCACATCCGCTGCATTGAATATTGCTTAGATAAATGACTGACCAAACCCCTTCGATATAATTTGTACATTGCATTGTCCATTGTTACTTCACGAAATGCAAGTGTTGTTGCTTCGCTGTTAACACGCGTATTTAATTGAAATATTAAAACACTCACTAAAATTATGTTAATGTATTTATATATTTACTAATACAAGCAGAATTATTATATAGATATGTCTATACTGTATTTGTTTGTGTCGTGTCACGCTCTGAAGAAAATAGATAGGCAAAAAGTAGGCCAGGTTGTAGTTTATGGTGAGCCTGTCGTGTCTTGATGGAAAATAATAGGTGAAAATTGACAGGTTGCAGATCATGGCCAAAGTAAGGAACCCTCAAATTGCACGCACTTCCTGTTCTGCCGACACCTACGGCTTCTCTCAGCACTCTCATAGATTTCGAATATTATTTTCTTTCTTTATCAGAATTTTGCTTGCTCTGAGTTCCCGCTGGGTGAATTGTATAGGTGATCAGCAAAACACGAAGCAATATATTTTTCAGGGTACAGCAAAACTACAGAGAACAACTAAAAATATACGAGAAATTCATTGTATCCATTTTTCAACGAATTTAACTGCTTACTAATAAAAACTTTTTTCGAAATCACTTAAGCAAAGGAAGGGCTGAGCCGCTCAGAGGAATTGAAACAGAGACCGCTTATTTCAGATGATAATTTGAGTTGACAGTTGCAGGGCATCCTTCATCAACATATTGTTAATGAAAGCATGATCAATAAAGAAGTGATATTACGAAATTCCTCGCCGTCATATTTTACTGCACGGGTATACTAGTTATAAATATAATAGATAATTAGAACACGCACGTCCTAGTTGGAGCTGTCCCTGCGTATTTCATGCGTGATGGAATCTACATTAAATGTAGCTTGAGAACCAACAAGCAAAGTCTATAAGCTAATACTACTGCTACTCAGAATTTATTTTTAACTCACAAAACCAAATTCGCCGCAGTACAGTATTCTGGTTCAATTAACTATGAGCTATTCCACTACTTTTTTGCAGAGTTATTTTTCTTACATGGTAAGATAAAAAATAAAAGTTAACGAAAACATAACAATTAATTTTACCTTGCTGTGCTGACAGGGAGTTTGTAACCTGCTCGAGTTTAAAAAATAAGTAAATTCCAATGATATAATTATAAGAAAGAGCACGGAAGGAGCGCCCTATTTGTTTATGCACTTGCTGGTCTATTAGAAGTAAACACCGAGCGGCAGCTGCAGAAGGGCAAAAATAACCATACCGTGAAGAGTATTTTGGGTGGAATGCGTCACTTGTACTTGACCAGCTGAGGGGGAGATGCGGGTGTCTCCCACCGCTACTTTTTAAATCGCTTTTTCGCTACTTTTTTCTGAGAAATTGAAGGTGAGCGTCTTGGCCTTAAAATCTGGAGCTAAAAGCATTCAGTATCACTAACAGCATACCCGAACCGTCCCACAACTTGTTTTTATATGATTTTAGTTTCGAACCTATCCAAGAATTCTGTTCGGGGACTCTCTCCCTGTATCTGTGTAGAGGTAGATGTCGTATTTGCAAAAACATGGAAGAAAATGCATTAGTTGTGCAATTTTTGGCCTAAGAGACGTGCGATACACGTGCAGATCGCTCAAGGGTAAAATTACCGCACCGTGAAAAGTAACATGGAGGAAACAGATTGGTTGTAGTTGACTGAGTGGTGACTGCTGAGGAAGCTTTAAGTGCACGGTTAGGCCGCGCCACACCGGCGAGACAAGCGACGTGCAACGCGACAAATTTGTTGCACGACAAAATGTAACGGAGGGTACAGCAGTCTGCTGTCAACACCGCCGCCAATAGCTGCGATGCCTCGCGACACCCGTGCATTGCTGCAACACGGCTCTCGTGAAATCAAATCGCATTGCATCGCTTGTTGCGCTCTGTGGGGCCCCGGCCTTACACGCCCGCCGCAGCGGAAGCTGGTTCTAGTGGGAACGGCGTGAGTCTGCGTATCCGCATCGGTCTACCCGAGTTAGTTAGTTGTGAGTGAGAAGCGACGTGAGTAGGATGTGTTCTGTTCGGATGAGGGTGCATGCTCTAGCGGGCTGTGTGTGCTTGGGCGAACTCTAGTAGTAACCAGCTGTACCCCTGAAACCCGCAAATTTATCAGACACCTTAGCGGGTCATATACATAGTACAAATGGCGGAAACTTGATATGAAGTATTTTTGCTGCCTTAGTTAAAGCTGGGAATTCGTTAGCTTCATTTCACCATTTGAATATACAGTAACTTAAATTATACTCTTGTGCGCTCGCATGCTATTTACCTCGTATGAAGGGTGTGGCATGCATCGTAGGTAGTTCCCTAACAAACGCGGGGATAAAGCAGGTTACACAGCAACAGTGGCACCGTGTAAACGAGGCCTTAGAAGTTCTGTACCAGGTTATGTACGAAGGATTTGTAATGTGCACCATGTAAACGGGGCTATACAAGATCGGTATCAAGTTATAGAGCAGTGATTCGAGAGTTTCACCACGTAAACGAGGCTTTAGAAGTTCAGTACCAAGTTCTAGAGAAGGGGTTCTAGAGTTGTACCTGTCTATACGAACTAGCCTATAGAAGCTCAGTACAAAGTTATAGAGGAGAAGCTCGGGAGTTGTACCGTGTAGACGGGGCCTTAGAAGTTCAGTACCAAGTTGTAAAGGAGGGGGTTCAGAGTTCCGTTTTGAAAGTCTTGGGGTTAAATTCCACTTCATTGAACTTACCCTTCCCATGGCGCCCGGGAGTCGTATTCTATTGATAGGATAATAGCGATAATGGCTAATGCACGGTATTTACCAAACCAGCTTCTGTTCAAGTGGGGCAAACCTAATGCAGCTTAGTACGCTACACAATTTGCACTGTGTAGGTTTATGTATGCAACGTAGGTTGCATTAGTAAATGCTTCACATGTTTCTCTGGTCAGTACATATCACTTTAGAATAATACTTAACTCTAACAGATAGTCATGTTATTAAAACATCTGGTGTAGTTGTCAGTGTGATCGGTCCAGACCCGTTGAGCAAATCTATCGTTGCCTCGTACAAGAGAAGCATACCGCGCAAAAATTAGAAAAGAGATTGCAAAACAAATGAGGGTGCTCAGAAGAAAAGTAAAAAGCCGACTTCTTTCTCCAAATTAATTAATCTACGTACACTATTCATGTATGCACGTTATGTAACTGCAAATGTGAAGTACGCAACCGTCATAACGAATCAACTCGTCTTGGTGACTTTTGTCTATGGCTCAACAACCAGATGGGCAAAGTACAAATAGACATTCAGGAACAAAAATATCCCGTCGTCCTGAATATCTTTTCTGTCCAGGTAAATCTCCCTGTCGCTCTACAGCCAGTAGGGAAAACCGTCCAAACCGACAACCACGAGCAAATGCACATCTCGTTTCAGTTAATATCCCTTCTGTCCAGCTCTATAGGTAAGCCGGTCATACTGCATCGATAAGTCAAAAAAGATGAAAGCTGGACATCACAGGAGTAGAGGACTCTTCAGAACTTGAAAAAAGTCAGGAGTAAAAATCGGCAGTGCGCCATTTCGCCATATTTTGACACTCTCGCGTGTGCCATCATCACTTAGCAGTATTGAGGCCGAGTGGCTGAAGGAACGAAGCCATATTTACACCAATTTTTGCTGCATCTTCGTAATGCGGAAGCTGCGATGGGGAAAAAACATGCCATAGTAATGTAGTTTGACGCTGACATTCTTCGCCTGCTTCAGCCCTTCGATATTATGATACTACCTATACAGTACACTTCAACGTAGGGTTCTGCGGGAAAACATTGAAGTATGAATTATTGCTCCTAAAAAGGAGATATTTATGTGTTTGCACTTGTACTAATTCTAAATAAGGAGTTTCAACGTGACGTGTGAACCTCAAGTTATGAAGCAAGCTATTCACAGTTAAGTATCTATATTACAGCTATATTTGTTGTTTTTTTAATTAAAAGATATTTTTGTTACATTCAAGTTGTTATTGATATGAAAAATAAATACTACGGGTACTAAGAGATGGTAATCATTGACACAAGCACAAAACAAGTACAGTCAAAACAGTAGGTATAACGTGTAGAAATTAGAAAATTATATCAACTGGCAGGGGGCCTACGTAAATTCTTCAGAACAGAATTTCATTCTCTATTCTGACATGGGCGAAAAATATTCGAAGCCAAACAGTAAACTGTAACTTGTTATGTCCAAAAGCATAATAACTTCTGCATGCTGTTCTTGAAGCCGCACCATTGATACACTATGTCTGCTCTATCTAACACTGAAAACCTGAATTACAAGATGGATGGACGGACCCAAGGTAAGGAGAAAAACCAGAGTTCGTTTACAGAAGATAATCATGTCAGATTTGAGTCTTTTTGCATACGTGTGTACGTAAATTCAGAATTGTGATGTCAAGCCAATAGCGTCACTCATTTTGCAGCGAGGAATCTTGGGTAATTCCACACTGGCGTGCCGCTATTTGTATGACGTCATTATTCTGAAGTTGTGTACAAACGTGTGAACAAGCGTAACTATCTTCTATAAATGAGCTGTGATTATAACTAGCCGGATTTGTGGAACCAGATCAAGGATGTGCTATCAACCTCGAAATGGAATTTCTTCGCACTTCAGTCCATATCAGAGGCTTGGGCTTAAATGACATACAAATTAGCCTCCTTCACTGCCAGCAAAAAAAAAATTACAAAACTTGCATTCAGTGGCATTGATATGGGTCCCGCTTAGGAAAGATGATACACCTAATGATACCTAATTAATGACTGTTAAAACCACTAGTTGAACGCACAATATTATTTACCGACCACAACTTGTGTTCTTGGTCAGTATGCAATAGTGCAATTTCTGTCCAGTACGCAGGCAGCTCTCAGTCTATGAACTTTTCAGTTAACTCGGGTACGCAATGAAGCGTAGGGACTCGAGCAGGTTCCCAATATGCAGTAAAACGCACAGCGCGACCGCGTCCTGCCATATCTTTCTCGCAAATCTCCGGTGTATTTACCTCACCGTCGCTCCCCACCTCCTTACTTTATTTTCAAAAGCGGCGAAGAAGAATGAAGCAAGAAATGCCAGACCGATACCAACGCTTCAGTGAGGCAACAAAAGCGGCACGTAAGTGCATTACAAGAAATACTAAACCAATACCAACGCTTCACTGAGTATTAAAAGTGGCACGTAAGCGCTCACCAGGAAATACAAGCCGATACCGACACTTTACTGGGGTTACAATGACGGCACATAAAAATTAAGCTGGAAATGCTATATCGATACCTAATATGTGGATTCGATGGAGAAATATATGCAAACATAATAATGAAAGAAACATGCGCATGCGCCTTAAAAAAACAATAATGTCCAATAAACGCCTTTTGAACGACGTTTATTTGCCCCATCAACCAAAAGGTTTGTAAGCGCCCGGTTCCACATAATGTCGCACGTAATGGTTGTCTTCATGTCTGGTACTATAAAGAAAATATATAATTGCATGTTATGTATTCTTCAGGGTTAGTTTACAGTTGTATGTCTGTACGCCAAAACGTAGGGATGGTATCGGCCTGTAGTAAGCTGAAGCGTATTTCCCTAAGCGCTGCTACGCTCGGAATAGCCGTCACGGAGGGCTGAGAAGCGAATGACGTGATTGACGTTTACAGCAGTAGTACTTTCAGACAGTTTCAAATGCTATCACGTTGGTTCTACAAGCTCAACGCCGACGATTATCGGACAAGAAGAGTATGGCTAGCTAGGGCTTAACTAACTCGGCGCTGCGGCCGACGTCGCGTCGTAGATACCTAGCACCAGTCACCTAAGTTGGCTATAGGCTGCTGGTGCCGACGTAAGCCATAAGCGGACAGTCGGCATAAGACCGATGCTGTTGATAGCAACGTTCCGTTCTAGTGCAATCAAAACTGTAGTTTGATGAGACACGGACGTTCACAGCCCGCAACAGGTAAACGAAGGGCGTGTGCACACGTACGCAGAAGGTGCATTGCCACGCAATTCTGTATCCGATTGCGCTGCCGCGTACAAAGCTTCGGCTTGGACATTGCTATGCTACTAAAAAGAATGTCTAAGGTATGAGTCGTTTCTTACAGTTTGTAGTTAAAGTTATAGCAAGCAGCAATGGTCAACTTTGACTATGCCTTTTACTTCTGAGTGAGTTTCAAGTTGCAATAACGCATAGTTTTAGCCTGACATTCAAGCGCCATAACTAGTAGTCTCGGCCGCGTGATGGCCGAAGCGAAACAAAAAGTTATGTGATTAATCAATTTTTGCGATAGTGAGCCTACGCTCTAACGCGAGTGCTGTACCAGAGACAGTGTGGTGCGTCTTCGGTGCGCTTAATGCCGAGCACCCTCAAACCTTTATAAACCGTTGTGTAGCTAGAGCTCAGTACATGGCAGTGTTGCCGCGTGAACTTGTACTAGGCTGAGGGTTGTAGGTTTCCGCGAGGACTCTAATTCACTTTAACTCCTGGTGCCGTTCCCAAATGCCGAT
>LQNS02277099.1:2613508-2632815 GCA_001587735.2 Parhyale hawaiensis
TTGTGAGAGATATTCAAAAATTCACAAGCAATCCAAGGCTTGGCCGAGCTCTTTTCTCTTTTGACTTTACGATTGGCCAGCTGCATTTCGCTCGTTTGAATTTTGTCAGGAGAATCGTGGCCCGATTCTTAAAATTCCTGCTGACGAACCGAGGCTTGCTATTGGCGCGCCTTTTTCTTGCCGGGAATGGATCGGGGCAATATTTTCCCCTATCCGCAGTGAATGGAGACTTCGGCGTGGCCTTTTTCTCAAACTTTGAGGTCCTCTCATTATTTCTTTTGCTGTACGGTGACTGATTTTCACGCCTCGTTAATTCAACGAGAGCCGGGACGTTAACGGACCTTAAAGGTATACAGTCTCTAGAGCAACGTTTCCCATTGGGGTGCATATGAACCTACGGACCCCCTGTGGTTCACGCACGGACCCCCTCCTGGTTCATGACATTTAAAGCTTCTGTGGTAATATTACATTGATTGTATCCCATACACGGCAAAAAATTACAGAATGTTTTGGGTTATAAGCGGAAGTATATACGTTCAAATAGCTTATAATAATAATAATTTACATCAATTCATTGAAGTTGAAAAATTTTAGCAATAACATAGTTACCCCTGAATGCTTTTGCTCGGTCACAAAAAGTTAGCTTTTTCTTATTAAAAAACAGCGAAGAACAGCATATGCTAACCATCATCCAATGCAAATAGTCATTTAGGGCAAATGAGAATAAATTATAGAGATTAAAAGGCAACAACTCGCTGTATGTGAATGATGGGCTGAGCTGGGTTTTCACGTGATTGTGACGTGACTATTTATATGTACTCTACTAAACTGGTCACAAAGATAACTGAAGAAGTTAGGAATAAATCTTCACGAAATTTGCAGAGATTGTTAGAAATGTTAAAAGACGAGAATGACAAAATTTTGGTGATGATCAGTTCATCCGTTTGTGTCTTTGACTAACGTTTGTCAAAATGTTTGTCAGAACTTAGCTAAAAACGTTATAGACGGAGCTCCAGAAAATTACAGAAGTTGTTACTGTTGCCAAGAGACAGAAATGACCAGATTTTGGTGAGGATAAAAAAAAAAATCCTAATTTCAGGACCAATTTGAATTTTCCATTAACATTGCTTTGCTTGGTGGAGGTATGTGCTCTTACAGAGCTATAGTTTAACATATTTTGTACTTTTAGATACTGTAACCAGGATTCATTAGGACGAGCACACTCGTATGTTTGATTGCCGCATAAATCTCTTAAACAATTCATGTAACATGCACCGTACTTAAGGTATAAAATTCAAGTATCTGTACTTACCAGTAGTAGCTACTCTCGCTTGAACAGCGAAAAACATGATTTGATTTTTCTTTACTTTCGTCCTTTCTGTATGCTCTTTACCTTTGTTCTAAATCAATGTACGTGACAACAACCTTGGTTTATTTCGTCTTTTCCTGACAGCGTCGCAGGGCTACACCGCCGTTTCTCTGTATTCTTTCCTGATGAGGAGCCATTCGCTCGGCCTCGCTATCCGTGATAACTTTATCAGAGGGTCTCGTGGGTGCGACTGCTGATGTGAGGGGAGACTGTGAGGGATCCTCTCAGTCCATGGTAGGCGACGGTGGCAAAGTACAGGGGCGGATATAGTGGCTAGTAAAGTGTAAAATGTGAAGATGGAATATCTGAGGATCTTTGGAATATGCGATGATCCTGGTAGTCCATTGGAAGAGATGACTGCAGAACATGAGAGAGGATATAGAGGCTAGTAGAGTGTAAAATGTGGTGATGGACTATGCAAGGATCTTCGCAAGCCATAGAAGGAGGAGATAGCAGAATATCAGAGAGGTTACAGTGGCTAGAGGAGTGCTAAGAAAATATGCATGGAGTCTTGGCAGTCCATGGGAGACGAGGGCGCCAGAATAAATGAGAAGGTAGATTGTGGCTGGCTGATGGTAAATTGTGGCGATGGAAGACGAGAGAGGAACGTTACTGGTGGAGGTTTGGACACTCTTTGCCAGTGTAGGGTGATGGTACTTGCTTATGAGAGGCGACAGTAGGTGACACTGTGACATGACTAGGGTCAGTGATTCCCAAAGCTTAATAAAACTCAGTATAATTCGTGTAACACTGAAAAAGATTCCCGGTTAGTGACGTCACGACTAATGCCCGCCCACTGTACAAATCCTGGGTCACACTTAGCCTTGCTTGGCTGTCGTCCCTCACGTTCCGACGTTAACCTTCAGCACCAGCCATGGAAACATTTAGGATGCAGCACGCGAACGCCGTTGTTTACTCGCGACATTGTGAGGACTGCAGGTTCCGATGAACCAAAGATTCCTTTTGCTGGGAGGGGGTGGCCGCTCCCTTAGGTATGGATCGTGGTCACCTCTTTAGAGTGTGGGGTTTGAATCGGGTCAGTAGGAGGGATGGGGCGCGGTGACGAGGTGGCATTAGGTGCAGTTATTTAACTGCAAAATGTTTTGAACGGATCTTGATGTAATTTACAGGAATTGTTAGAAACGTTAAAAGACATAAATGATCAAATTTTGGTGATGATCGGTTCTTTCGTTTGCGTGTTTCACTAACGTTTTGTCAGAATGTTTGTCAGTAGCATAGCTCAGAACGTCATGAACGGTTCTTCAACAATATGACAGAAGCTGCTATTATTGTCAAAAGGCACAAATGACCAGCTTCTAGTGCTGATGAAAGAGAAACCAGAGTTTCAGAACCAATTTGAATTTTTCGTTAACGTTGCCTTACTTGGCGGAGGTATGCGCTCTCAGAGCACTCTAGTATTCTTCTACTACGGCACCAACTTCTGTACCGAGTTTGGGGAGTGTTTCGAGAGTTATCCAGAACCCTATCCTATCAAAAATCAGGGTGGTTGCAGTTACTAAAACCGTAATTCAATTTGTGTGCAGAGCCGCGGCGGCCCCAAATTTTCCTAGGGTACGGTTGGAGTATTAAGTGCCAGTTCATGTTCTTACACCCTGGGACCACCAACATTTGCATCATATTTGTTTTTTTTTTTTTTGGGGGGGGGGGAGGGAGTTTTCGAAGTTCAGTCTACATCACCGCCTTCTGGTGGCCTAAAATTGCAACAGAGGAAGAAGCTGATCCGCCAATAATAGCCAACACAAGAGCGCTGCAATAGCGTTGAAGTGCTTCATCGACTGCTCCTACATAATTTTCAGCTCCGTAAATATATCACTATAGGTAAACTACATCACTGTGAATATAAAACAGTAATTAGAACAATTTTTCATGTCATGTTTCTCTGCATGGCAGTAGAGAGTCACTGGTCACCAATGGTCTTCACTCTACCTATTCTTGTTACCCTTGTGGGGGCCGAGAAATTCTTCGCTGGAAGTCCATCGTCCACTACTTCATCGCGAGAAAAATTCATTTCCTTGTCAGTTCATTGCCTGGCAAATCCGTGGCTATTGAATGTATATGATATGGTCACCCGAATAATTCAAGCGCGTTGAAGTTACGAAGCCATGAAAATTTGTCAGACGACGAAGTTAGTGCAAGGATGATATATGTACATATGCTCAAAAGTATGCTGATTGCTCCAAAGTCAGGACGAGGAAATGCGCTTTCAATCTACACAGCCGATGTTAACGCGCACTATTAGTAGACAGGATGTGTCGCAACACAGTCTACAATATTCAATACTGAAATATAATGTTTTCACTATGTTTAATCAATCCGAATCACATTTTTGCACCATGTGGCGTCTTGAGGTCTCTCATGAGTACTTAATAAAATTTGTAATTATTGATTACGATGCAGTGAATTTACCAGACCTTAAATTTACCTGCGAAGAATGTACTCTCCGATAATTTGCTCCCATGATTTTAATGGCAATGATTAAATTACAGGATGATAATTGAAAGTGAATTAATATCTGTGTGGATTACCCTTTGGTATTCTTATACCTTGGTAAAAAAATCATTCTAGATGCCGAGGGGATGTCAGCTCGGAACTCTTTGGCAAACACTGCTTGTATGGCCCGACTTGGACGCCCAGGCTGCCCCCGTCCTCTTTTTGTATAATTTAATTTTTTGCTCCCCTGGTTTTGGCGAGCTGACGCAATCGACCGAAGATCTTGCGATAAAATTTTCGCTGCTCAGCTACTTTCCGACGTTATCGCGTCGCGGTGTTTTGGGAGTTCCGCGACGAATGTGACATCCTTGATTTTATTGGCTGATGCAGCCAACCGATAAGTTTTCTCCAAATAGTTTTAAGCGCAAAAATAACACGTACTGTAAGAACTTAGTTTGGCCTGAAGAAAGAAATTCTGATTTTCCTTAGGCTTTCTGTAGTTGGGCATTCGTGCTTTTCTTGATGTTCTACTGAGAATAAGTAGGTGAAAAGGTAAAGTCAACTTTGACCCCCACCCTCAACTGGGAAACCACATACACTGGTTTGTGCTGAGGTCCTGAGGATACAGGCCCACTGGACCCAGAGGAGTAAGTGCGGCTGCAGTCGACCTCAGGTCATCAAAAACTATGGCGCCAATTTGACGGAAGGTTCAAATATCCCGCGACCCCCCCCCCCCATTCCCCTCATCTCTGAGGAAGGCAAGTTCCACTACGGCGTATTGTACGCCCACAGCTGTCGTCTCAGCACACCAAGATCAGCAAAGAGCTCGCGTACCTGGGTTGGCCTCGAACCTGTGATACAAGGAGTTAGAGCTACGAACGTAAGCATGCTGTTACCGCGGAGGAAAAGAAAAAAGCTCTTGATATGCGTTCTTATAGCGACAAAGGTTGACCTGAAAGCAACAGGTCTGTAGGTGCAAAATTACCCGTTTTTTTGTGGCACTTATTTTATGTTATCTAGTACTTTTGTACCGATTTTTATTTATGACACAGCGCCCGAGAAAGGCCCTCCTCCCACTTTCGCCTGCCGAGCACTTTGGTCACAAACACTTTTCCTAACTTGAAGTAATGCAAAGACGACCTAAAATGCTGCGCCGCGCCGGAAGTTGCAAGGCAAAGTTGGGCCCCGCATTCGAAACTTGAAGCGCCGAGGAGTTTGATGCCACCATCACCGGTGCAGCTCCAAAGTTACGTACCAACTTGAAGGCACAAACTTGACATCTCCGCGGAGCTTTTGTTCAAGGACGGTGTAGTATTTTATTGCCGTTGTATTTGTTAGATTTTTTATTGTGTTGGTGCATGAATTGCTTTTTAAATACAGCAGAGCCACTGCAAAGTCAAACTGTGTTTTTTTTTATCTAATCGCTCCTATTTCCCGTTTTTTTTTTTGGGGGGGGGGGCAATCGGGTGAATTAAGAGCCGTTGGTGTACTAAGGGTTTAGTACCTTATTCTTTCATCATCAATATACCCGCACAGCAGGATGCTTGAGTGTTACTGTACAGGCGCGAAATGCTTAAATTCGAAACTACATCGAGCCAGCGCGCGAGTTCTTGCACTTAATTGGCCTGCTCAGTCAGCAGTCGGGTCAGGACGCTGTTATGGAGGTACTGACTGATATAGAATAGGGTAAATCGTCACAGGGTTATCTACACTGCATTCAGCTAAGCTTGAAGTCGGTCGCTGCGATGCATTAATTACCTCCGCCAAGGAGGTTATGTTTTCGTCGTGTTTGTCTGTCTGTCTGCTATGTTTGTCTGCCTGTCTGTCTGTCACCAAGATAACTCAAAAAGATATGAACCGATTTCAATGAAATTTACAGGGATTGTTAGGTATGTTAGGAGGAACAGATGATTAACTTTTGGTAAAGATATGTCCATCCGTTTGTTTGTTTGTCTGCCTCATTTTTCTCGATGCNNNGGGATTGTTAGGTATGTTAGGAGGAACAGATGATTAACTTTTGGTAAAGATATGTCCATCCGTTTGTTTGTTTGTCTGCCTCATTTTTCTCGATGCCATAACTCAAAAAGTTGTAGATGGATTTTAAAGAAATTAACGTGAGTTGTTAGATATATAACAAAGAGTATATGACCAAAATTTGGTAATGATTCGTTTGTTTGTTCGTTCGTTTGTCACTATTTTTAATTTCATGCTTGTTAGCACAATAATTCAAAAAATAATTAATGGATCTTTATGACATTTATAAGGGTTGTTTGTAATGTTAAAAGGCATAAATGATCAAATTTTAGTGCAGATCGGTTTGTTCGTTTGTATGTTTGACTCATATTTGTCATAACGTTTGTTAACACTATAACTCAAAAAGTAATGAACGGATCTTCAAGAAAATTGAACAAGCTGTTATTAATATAAAAAGGCACAAATGATTAGATTTTGGAGTCAATACAAAGAAAATTATGGTTTCAGAACCAATTTGAATTTTTTACAACAGTTGCCTCACTTGGCGGAGGTATGCGCTCTAAGAGTGCTCTAGTTAACATTGGAATTGCAAGTGAAAACAGCCGTCGACATCGTATACCAGCGTGTGCAGTGTTCGATGTTCATCGTATAATGCCGAGGCCACATATGCATTCGCACGAACAACTGGAGGCGACGATGAGCAACCCGTTTCAAAATATACTTCAACTCGGTAGCATAGATACGGTATCATGAACGACATGCGAGCTGCTCGTCCTCACTTCACGTTGTCACTATGAAAGCATAGTGTAGTCCCGGCATAAGGTGCGCAACTTGCAGTCACTTTCCCTGTCTTGTATTAGCCGATACTGGTATCGTATCGAGACTTAGGTCGATCAATCGGCTTGAAACAGAGCCTTGTGAGGTCACAGGTTTTCAATTCCATCATCAGTGATTGGCTTAGGAACACTGAGATATTATCAGCATGTATTAGGAATGCACATGCAGTGCTTAATAGGCTGGTACATTTGTGAACTGCACTAGGTGACATTGTATTGATAGTTACCTGTAGTTATCGGCTTGATCTAGAGCACCGTAAGGTCACGGGCCTCTAAGCAGCTTGAGTGATCGGCTTAGGCTGGCAATCCTATCGCAGCGAGAGCCTGTCGATACCGCTCCAGCGCCCTCTGCACCCAGCCGAAAAATTCTAGTTCACTGTATTCCCATGGCAACGTCGAACCGCTAGTTTCTAGTGTATTTAGTTCTTTAATTCATGACGTTATATTGCTTAGATCTTAGGAATAACTCATTGAATTGGTACACCGTTACAGATAAGCAACATCGGGACAAAGAAATTGTTTAATTAAGTCTGCAACGTTTGTGCGAAAAATGTACCAATGACTGTCTAAATACCGCTCCCTGACCGTTTTATTCGTAAAGCGATGCTGTGCTTGAAATATGTTCCTTTACATGATGCGGCAACGGCGAAGCACATTTTTTTACAAATTTTGTAAAAGTTAGTAAGCACGTAATATACGCCGTTTGTCTAATATGTGGCATCGATGAAATTGCAATATCCACTTTCTTTTTTTTTTAATTCGCAAACCGACATTTTGTGTAATATACTGTATTACCATTCAATATATTGAACGCCCAAGAAGCTACGTAAGACCAGAACCCTTACCGATAATTTGTTTAACACGTTAAGAAGGTTTCACACTATACCTACCCTTCTTTTCTCTTTAGCTCATCAGTCGTACAGCAAGATTGTTGTAAACCAGCAATAAAGAGTTCACACTTAAACCGTGTGTTGCTGCTACGTAGAACGTTCTTCATAATAGCTTTACAGAATATAAATTTAGATTCGTAGCGTGAATTGCCTATAATAGCGGGCGTACAGCTCGCAAACTACTCCCACTTTCAATTGCAAAGTTGTTGATGTTGAAACTCAATGTTAATAGGCAGGTCAGATACCAGCTTGGTTTTATAAGCTGCATAAGCAAAGGGTGTGATAACTTGAGCACATTCGGTGCATTTTTGTCCTAGAAACAAATTCATGAGCTTTGATCCCTATCGGCAAGGAAATTCTGCTCAACTAAAGCTCATTTTTAGGTCATAGAAAACACTTCTCGGAAGTCGCTTAAGTTCACGTACAATTTTATTCAAAAACGTAAGTGAAATACTAACACTGATTTTAGAGGGGCTGTTAAATATATTACTCAAATTTTCAAGTAAGGAACCAACGTGCTGATTACCTCCGCCAAGGAGGTTATGTTTTCGTCGTGTTTGTCTGTTTGTTTGTCTGTCTGTCTGTCACCAGGATAACTCAAAAAGTTATGAACCGATTTGGATGAAATTTACAGGGATTGTTAGGTATGTTAGGAGGAACAGATGATTAGCTTTTGGTGAAGATACGTCCATCCGTTTGTTTGTTTGTTTGTCTCCGTCATTTTTCTCGTTGCGATAACTCAAAACGTTATGAATGGATTTTGATGAAATTAACATGAGTTGTTAGGTATATAACAAAGAGTAGATTACCAAATTTTGGTAATGGTCCGTTTGTTCGTTTGTCATCGTTTTTAATTTTATCCTTGTTAGCACAATAACTCAACAACTAATGAATGGATCTTTATGAAATTTATAGGAGTTGTTAGTAATGGTAAAAGACATGAATGATCAAATTGTGGTGCAGATCGGTTGGTTCGTTCGTATGTTTGACTCATATTTGTCATAACGTTTGTTAACAGTATAACTCAAAAAGTAATGAACGGATCTTCAAAAAAATTAAACAAGCTGTTATTAATATAAAAAGGCACAAATGATTAGATTTTGGAGTTTATGCAAAGAAAATTATGGTTTCAGAGGCAATTTAAATTTTTGCTACCGTTGGCTCACTTGGCGGAGGAATGCGCTCTCAGAGTGCTCTAGTTTTAATAATGAAAACTTTACTGTGGCATCTAGAAAGTCTGTCAGTACCGAGAAGGTTATATTGATAAGAAACCTTTCTACCGCATATAAACAGTCATCCGAGTGCTTGCTCCTTCTAACATGGAAGAAGTAAAAATTATTTCAGGGTAAGACTCGTTTCATGAAAAGCCTCTGCTAAGATCTTGAATAAAGATTTGATTTGGAAACATTGAAACTTTAGGTATTTCAATATTTAAATTTCTCCGAAAATTACTATTTTGGCAAAACTGTTCGAGCATTCCGTTGCCATTAACGTTTTAGGAGTCAGCCATAACATGAACTCATAGCTGCGCAATTGTTTGTTTGTGAAGAAGTAACTGTTGAATGCTGTGAAGACGTGGCTGCAACCCGATATTTGTTTTGCTGTAGGACTGTATGTTGTTTGAAACGTATTTTCTTCCGTTTTCATTTTCATGTGACAAAAATGTTTATATGCGCATATGATCAATATTTTCTCCAAAACTTATTTCAAAAGGCAATTAACTTGGGTCCATAAAACTAAATTATTTCATAAGAAGTTCCCTCTGACATCATCAAATACGACATGCTGCTGTATGCCGTCGTATTCTCTAGCTCTATCAGTCGTCAGAGGAGTGGCGTTGTTTGTTGATGACGGGCTGTGACGGCAAAGAAATTGTCTATATAGTGCGATTCCACCTTTAGAGGATGTATTGCAAAAGCTATTCATTTTCATTATCCGGGAGACAGGGTAAAAATTCCCATGTTATTACAGAAATAGTAGCTAGTTAAGCGTACTTTTTGGATCAATGAAACCAAAACTATACTCGTTTAGCACAGTGAAAATTAAGGTTACTCATTTGAAGTATTTAAAATAACCTTTCACTCGTTTGGGCAATTTAAGGAATAATTTTGTTTGTCTAACATATTAAAAGCAAAATTTTACACGTTTGGCATATTTAAAGTACAATTTTGCTCGTGCATGATGCTAAAACTACTACCTATATGCTTTGTTGTATTGTAAAATGTTAGTTGTTTACCATAACTACATGAAAGTTTCATTTGTTGTGCATATCTATAGAAAAAATTTAATTGTTTGGCAAATTACAATTGAAATATTACCTGTTTGATATCTTTACGTAAAGTTTTGCTCTCCTGCCAATTATACAGTGAATAATTCACTTGGATGGCGAACACCTGAAAGATAGTACCCATCATTAGCAAGACGCTCGAAAACGTTTGATATTTGCTATGTATGATGCTTCACGCTGCCTTTCTGGTCTTCGCCTGCCTTGTGAATCTGCGATGCAGATGAGATTTGAAATAAACTATGTTATAATTCTGCTTGTGTCTGTTGTTATATAATTATCACATCCAAGTAAAAAAAATGGGCTACTGATCGGTATCAATGGGTCCTATAATAGTGCGAAACTAGAGCACTCTGAGAGCGTATACTACCGCCAAGCGAGGCAACTGTAGCAAAAAATTCAATTTGGTTCTGAAACCATAATTTTCTTTGTATAAATCCCAAAATCTAATCATTTGGGCCTTTTGATTGCAATAACAGCTTGTGCAATTTTCTTGAGGATCCGTTCATAACTTTTTGAGTTATACTGCTAACAATCGTTATGACAAACATGAGTCAAACATACAAACGAACGAACCGACCTGCACCAAAATTTAATCATCTATGTCTTTTAACTTTACTAAAAACCCCAATAAATTTCATAAAGGTCTGTTAATTATTTTTGGAGTTATTGTGCTAAAAAGCATAAAATTAAAAACAGTGACAAACGAACGAAATAACATACGGATCATTACCAAAATTTGGTCATTTACTCTTTGTTATATACCTATCGACTCTTGTTAATTTAAAAAAAATCCATTCATTACTTTTTCACTTATGGTTTTGAGAAAAATGAGGCACACAAACAAACGGATCGACATATCTTCACCAAAAGTTAATCATCTGCTCCTCCTAACATACCTAACAATCCCTGTAAATTTTTTTCCAAATCGGTTCAAAGTTATCTTAGTGACAGACAAACAGGACGAAAACATAACCTCCTTGGAGGAGGTAATTAACCGTGGAATTTCCACGGGTCCTGCATGTTTCACCTTATTCGAAGTCCATCGTAAGTAACATTATAAAGATCCCGAGAACCGTGTTGGCTCATGCATTAGATTCAAACAGGTTCCTCTTAATTTCAGTTGAATGGCGACACCGAGTCAAGCTTTGCTCTGCAAGTTCATCAAAAACCAAGTAGGTAGCTAAAAGTAAACCATTCAGTAAAATTTAAATGGTCAACGATCTACAAAATGTGGACTCTGTGCTCGTTATTTCTGTCCGGGTTTTAGTTTCACCATGGATTCCGTTCTATAGTTCTTCTATTTCAGAGACCAGCAGATATTTCTGGTAAGTTTAGCTCGAATGACCGCTTGAAGATCTCTTACATCTTGTACCGATTGCGAACTGTCAGCATGGTCATATTTTTGTCGCGTTCTTCTCTACTTCACAGCGCTCATATAAAGTGCTGGCCGTACCTCCTCAAGGGAGACAAGCGTCACCATGGCCACATTTTTGGTCAGTTGTCATCTTGTAAATCTCTCTTCGATCGCTGCTCTTAGAGGGAGAAAAGTGGATCTGAAATCATCATAGTGATCTCAATGGTCAGTCGTTATTCTTTTCTTTCTTCACTCCTTTAAGTTACTGTTGATACATTTTCGACCGGGAGGCGAGCATCGTCAATGACCATATTTTTGGTCAATAAATACTGTCCAGTTCTTGCCTCCTCAAGGCCCCCTTGGCTTTGTTCATACATCGTTAAGAAGCATTCGGTATCAACTTTCTGCTGGAGCCTCACAGTACAATTGTACGCTGAACTTATGAGTGTACGTTCATCTCATATGTCTTTGTAAGCTGAATGACGGCTCTTGAATTGAGTTAACGAGTGTAGCTCCGGCATAACTTGCACAAACAGGAGTAAAATTTAATATTAGCAAGGATTTCCCTGCATAAAATGACTATTACTCAATAAATGGGTTACCACCCTGGCGGACTTTTTGACTGCTCCAGAAACTGAATAATAGTTTTTGTGGGACTTAAGGCGGCTCCACACGATAGTGAAATGAACGACTTTCCTGAGCTGCGAGTCCGAAATCAGTTTACCCACCAAGTGTCAGAGTCAGATATTCCTTCATATCTGACATGCATTAGAGCTTATAGAAAGCTGTGCCCCTTTATGCTATGTAAAAGGCATAATAAAATAGCATAAAGGAGCAAAGCTTTCTATAATTAAGCTCTACTGCACGTCACATATGAAGGAATATCCGATTCTGACACTTGGTGAGTAAAGTGACTTCACAGCTAACAATATAATACCTCTTTTGGTAGACACACTGCTGTGTTTAAGAGAGTTCAACGAAGCATTCGGACGACTAACCGATAAAACTCACTCGTTTTAATACCGTGTGAATCCGTCTTAATATCTAGTCAAACGCGATCTTCTTTACGCCGAATAAGCCCACCTTCTACGTAGATATATTGACGTGTTTATACTCATTCATTCTGCGTCCATTAGCACATTGCACTTAGTTTTCTTCTTACACTCAGCCATGAATATTCATCCAGCCTAGCTCTATCTCATCCGGTGCTGTGGGCAACGACTTGATTCATTCTAGACGAGACAAAGCTAGATCCTTCGAAACCTGAAAAATAATGCACATACACTTGATTTGCAAGATTTCTCTAGAGCAATGGTTCTTAACCAGGGGGGGGGGGGCGATCTCCCATTAATTTCACATTGGGTACTATTGACTTACAGAATATGACAATTTTGTACTAAGCCTTAGCGCCATATTTGTCTTAAAACACTAAGAAGGGCTCGAAAGAAAAAAGATATCCTTAAATGGGCGTGAGAGTAAAAAGGTTAAGAACCACTGCTCTCGAGCTTGCTGATTGGTTATTACAGAATACGTAAAGACTCTTTTTTCCTATCGCACTCAGGCTTACCGTATCGTTGGTATTTATCTCTTTAAAAATACTGCATTGCTGGCATTTGTTATAACACGTTTACCGTATTGCTCATATTTATCTCAGCGTGAATACCCTTCTGCTAGTATTCGTCTTGACATAGATAGAGTATTACTGTGATGGTACTGGCCTTTACATAGCTGCAGTATAGCTGTAGTACACCCTACGACATGTCCTGTTGACATGGCAGGAAGGTTTCAAGTCTCTCTCTCATGTACGAGTACTTCATGATGTTGCCGGTGCTGCTTCTATCTCATCTCATTGATCCGACGCGACAGCAGAGATGATTAGACAGCATCGATTTTGCAGCTCTTCAAAGCATCTAATAGAGTCTAGGGTTATATATAGAGCTGGGGATTTGCTGTGCGGATTCAGGCAGTCATGGGATACGCTCAAATTTAGCAAGCAATACCGCAATTGGGCCAAATTTGAATGATGAGGTACATTAATGGGGTAAATGCCGTGATTTTTTTTCCGCCCACCCAAGAGCTGTTTTGCGTGTTTAATGTTTAGAGGGGCCAGGAATTGTACATGTTAGCGTAAGTATTCGTAAAGCTTAAAACAGTATATTTTAAGAACGACATTCTTTGAAACTTCCTCTCAAATAGCTGCAGCCTCGCCGTGCTCAGAAATTTGAAAGCTGTGTTGCAACTAGCTGACTCGGCCGTAGAAAATGACGACAAATACTTTGCGATGTTCATCACTGATGACTCTTTCGTAACTATGATTCAGTTATGCACGATGCGCTTCAACTGCCAGCTGCTGAGCAGCACAATTTTTTTTCCTTTCAGTGACATATACCTAAATTATTCCTGTCTAGCAGGTTATCGAACGCCAAGCAAAACATGAAGTGTATCTGCATATTATCGATACGCCATATGCCTTCAGTCGGAACTGGTTTGTTCCAACGAAAAGCTGCATGATCAGAGGAAGAAGAAGTGTAGCTAAAGAAAAAAATCAATACCGCAATGAAACCTCCGTTTCTTCGTCTCTGTGATTCTACTGTAGTCAGCAGAATATCTTATTCCTTACTTCGCTGATCATGTATTCAGTGGGCTCTTAAGTTTTGGTAAGGATGGAAAGTAAAAACTGGCACCCCTAGAGTGATTAAAGATACTTTACATCAGATCCTTGCTTGGATTTCAACATTGGTAGAACAAGCTCGAAGTATATCTAATTTTGAGGCTTCCCCACTTGCATCATCTGCATTCTGTTCTAATACTCTCCTATTGGTTTTCAGAAGAACATTACAGGATCACCATAGACTCTAACCTTGATTTATTGTCCAAGTGATGTGTTTTCATCAGAGACTCGAAATATATTAGTATGCGCAATTCTTAAACTGTTTACTAATGGTTCGTTACGCCATTATATGACGATAAAAATTAAAGTACTCCAACGAAACCTCCGTTGCCTAGCTTTGCTCTTCTTCGTGGTTTTGTTCTGAGGAACATCTTTCCCTTTCCTTCACTGAACTTTTTCTCGATTTGAGTACAATACGTTCAGTAAATTAAAAATATTCGCATTCGGAATACAGTACAATATTGTATCTATGCTACCACTAGAGGTATTCCTGGCTTGTCTAGTAGTTAGATAAAAAAAGGGCAAGGCAGTGTACACCGCCAATCCAAGCAACCACACAGTCAACCAACTAACGAATACGCTATATATTAAATATATACAAGCTATATATATATATATATATATGTTTTTACATCTGGATTTACACTCTCCAGGATGTCACACACGACCCCCATAAGTTGGTTCTAGAAGGCACACACTCTAGTGTGCCAACCACATCCTCTGAGAATCACTAGTACTGTTATGGGGTTAACCCTTTCAGCAACAGTACCGCAATCTTGCTTCGAGGTTTTGTGAAATTCTCACCGTCGAAAAAGTCGATTCTCGAATGCGTTATTGTGCTCTGGTGACCCTCTGTATGTGTAATGGAGCGGCTTCACTATCATGATGTCAATTTGTAAATATCAATTTAAATCGCAAATGCAGCCTATGTTATGGGAAGCGGCGCCCCCCAGGGTGTTATGTAGATTACCTTAGCCAACTAGGCCTTCGGAACGCCTGTCTTTCGTACCCACTTCTCTTTCTTCTGATTTCATACTCCTGCCTATCTTACTTTCTACTCTTCTTCCTTTTCTTTCCCGACTTGCTGTTCCCATGTGCGTTGATCCTGTGTGGGAACACCTTCGTGCATGGGTTCCCCGTATCTATCGACATACTCTGCGTCTCTTGTGCTTTCCTCTATGATATCGTGCGGACACAAAGGTTTAAACCTCGGGCTATAACTAACTAAATCATAACTGCAGATCAAGTGAGGTCAATCCACAAATTTCCTTGTCGAGTTGTTATATTGTAGGGAGGGTTACTGTACTTCTGTAATGTATCTTTGGTACGTGGGGTAAACCCGTAAATTTCCTAGCTGAATGTTAACTGACTGTCGTAAGGGCTGATGTTCTTCAAGTTCTTCCGTAATTAGCCTTGCACTCTTGCATGCAGAGTTTACCACCACCACAACACTTCAGTAGTCGACGTAGCCTTGGTAGATGAGCCGCGCAGTTATGGCCGTAAATAAACAAATGCGTGGGAGAATTTTGTGTGTCACAAAACCGCCACTCTGGTCCGTGTGAGCTACGAAGTGCTTGAGATAAAAAAAATCATGGCACCCGCAGATGCTAACGCCGTAATTCAGCTTGTGCGTGGCACCGGGGCAGCCTTAAATTTTGTTAGGCTAAAGGCAGACTCCCCCGATAAATTCTTCCGTTCACACTTAGCGTCCAACGGGTCCATTTAAGCAACAGAAAAGTGCGATGTTTTCGGAGTTTTACTACACGCCAGACTTAGAGAGATGTCCGTAATTTTACTGAGCGACCTGACGTCACCGCTAACCATTTGGTGCAATTTTTGGTAGTCACTCAGTTGTGTTTAAATAAGACGCGACATTATTCTGGATGTTAAGCACTACAAATGGGGGTCAAAAGACTGTCTTGTGAACCCGCCGTTAGACTCCTCAGCGGGCACCTCTTACCTCCAGCCTTCTCGTAGACTGTCTTATCAGGGAACATCATTCTGCCATAAGTAATTTTGATTTAAATATTGTGTATTTACTAAATGACTTGACCCTTGAGCGCCTGAATTTCTTAAAAATGGTATTAGTCAAGCCATAAACTACGCCATACAGCTATGGCGACGCTCGTGCCATTTTGTGAGCCAAATTAACAAGACTTCGGATGGGTGAATTCTCTTTGGCGGACTCTCGAGAGGCAGCCTGTATAATTTCCTTTTCAGAGCATTTCTCTCTCTATTATAATCATTATGGCATTTTAACCCTTTCGGTCCTAGCGGTGCATTTACTGTATGTACTGCAGCATAGTTTTGATTATCAAAACCGGTGCGTTGTTTCTTTTTCAAGGAAGTTAAACAACATATTTAACAACCCGTCTGAAGTCAGTGCTAGTATTTTATTTACGACTGAACTAAATTGTAGGTGAGCTCAAGTGACTACCATGATACTGGCTTCTTTGAGCTTCTTTGAGAGCCTTATAAAAGAGCAAAATTTTTGGACCGAAAGGGTTAGCAGTCAGCCTTGGAGCAAAGCAAGGGAGGCTCAGAGCTATAAGTTTTACTAACGCAGTAACTAATGCATGCACACGTAATCGAATTTAATGATTCATGAAATGAATATATTATACAGTGAATTCACTATTTTGGAGCTGGCCTTTTCTCAAGCTCGTTAGTTTTTCTAGGGTGAATATTCGAGGCTCGTAGAGTGCTGAATGCATTGCCTTTCAGTCTCCTTGAATGCTTTAAAGATCTATTGAAATATCAATTACGATTTCACTGCTTCAAAATATTGTTCTATAAAGCCAACCACCGATCAGGTTTGCATGCAATAGAAGGAGTCTCCCTCCACAATGCATTAGTTTTGTCTCAATGCTCGCTGTGACCTTATAGCAGAAAAGGTTAGCCTGCTGATACGGAAAGGTTATTGGTGCTTCTTCTGCAGATAACCTGGGACCTTTACGGCAGCTCGAACGTTGTATGGACAGGTTCTGTGAGTCACGTTTGTGTGTACGGTGTTTGATTCACCCATTCTAGATATAGGGAGCAGCCCCCCTGGGGGAATCCGTACGGTACCACAGTGTTAATTAGCCAAGTCTTTGGGGCGTTTTTTTTTTCGGGTTCACTTTTCTTCATTCCACTTCTATAGTCGAACTTGACACTTTGTGTGCTATGCTTTCTCGATGGGATGTTCCTTTGCGCCTTGATCCTGCATGTGTGAGACTATCTTCGTGCATGGGATTACGTTTCTATCGACGTACTGTATTTCCATTATTTCTTGCACTGTTAGATCGCTTTTGTATTGGAAACGCAGACTTTAACTCTTCAACCTCTTTAGTATAATAATAATTATAATAGTGTACTCGGGTGATATCGAAAGTAATGTGACCGGTATTTTTTTTATCAAATGAAACGAGATGTTGCTACATATTCAATAACGTTGACATCACTCTAAAGCTGAAGCATCTACATACTTTTCTACGCAACCGTCATTTCGGGTGATGCATTTTGCAGGCGCTACCCTGACATAACTACGTTAGGGCAGCTCCTGTGCTTAACAAGTTCGCGATGCTTATGTGCACCTCGCTCTAATACGTCACCTGGAGACCTCAAGCGCAGCTGGTGCCGCTCTTGTCCTTGAGTTTATGAAAGTAATGCAAACGAAAAGGCAATTATCCGGCAAAAGATAATGAAGAAGTGGTGGCAATGGGGTGTCTTTCAATAGCTTGACAATAGAAATCTATGTGCAAGCTTGATAAATCGACAAGTTTTCGTAGTCAAGTGGCTGCATCTGTCGTCGATATTTTTGGGCGTGAAGACTACTATGGCTTCGTCTATAGCTAGTTAGGTAAAAAGCAGCAGTACATTAAAATTTTATCCTCGGGAGCTATATTCGAGTATATTCAGACTAATATCTTCGCGTGCTAGCAAATGCATACTATTGTACAGTTACATATATAACGAGGGTGAAAAGTGAGGTACCTGCCTACTACTCTAACTCTCCTAAATTGAAGCACCTATAATAACATACAATTGGTTTGCAATAACTAATATGTGCATGAAATGGCGTTATCACTTCCAACTCTAACACAAACAATTTTTACGCCAACGAGCTTCTCTTAACATTTAATCTATAAGCTACCACATCATGGGCCTACAACTTATATGCTCGGACATGAAGTTTAACTGAATGTCTATCTTTTATAACACATAATAGAAAGAGAACTGCTTGGAGGTAACCAATTTAAATTTACAGATTGATTTTATTTACGTGTTTCTGCCGAAAAGTGTTTCAACTGTCCCTTCCTATTTTGTTCTGTAGATGATGTATAGAGCTGTGTATAACCATACGTTTTAGTAGGTAGAACATTTATTGAGGAACCACTAGTTCTTGAAAATTAAGATTTGTTTCACGGTAAAGTAATGCATTTCGTATAGACTCCAGATGATTCTCTTACGGTGCAAGCTAGCCAAAAAACTATATAAGATTTTTGCAATAAATTGTGACATTTTAATGGAACTTGCTGTAGGTACGCTGTAATGAGGAATGAACATTTAATAAAAAATGAAAAGGAAAATCGGAAATAGAGTTAGTTCGGCGATTGGGTAGTTACCCTATAGTAGGCGACCGAGTTGAGTCTCCAGATGACGCCATAGCTGGCTAGCAAGCAAAGGGGGCGGAGGGAGATTTGCTCGGGGGCTACCATAATGTAGTTACCTCATAGGTACCGTGGACGCAGCGGTAGTTTTTGTGAGCCCGTGTCATACCAGCTCTACACAATACTGAAAAGAAATACCATTACTAAAGTAAGTAATTTATTGTTGCTTTTTAGGTTTGCTGTGGAACACGCAAGTTTCGTCACCCAGACCATTGCAATCCAGAGTGTAACAGTTTTCAACAATCTGAACAGCGGAGAACCCTAAGAAAAGTCTCAATAGTCTGTTATAAAACCAGCACGCTTTCCCGTGTACCAAAGAGACGTAACTGCCTTGTAGTGCATAAAAATTACAGTTTTCGTCACAAGTTTTGCGAAGAATTTCAAAATTGGTGTAACATTATAATCGTCAATGGAATTAATGCAGAAGAATTTCACTCGCAACGTCGCGCTCTTAATGAGCGACACTCAGGAAAAATACTCTTCGCTGAGTCTTCTTAAGCAAAATTACATTATGCTGACAGACTTAATTTATGTGTAAACTTACGGCATCATAGCTGTCGTATCAACATCACAAGTGCTCTATCGTCACCTGATACTAGAAAATGCTCCTTGTGTAGTAGTAGTAGTAGTAGTAGTAGTAGAAGTTTTACTAGCGCTTCAGTGGCACACTGCCTATATCGCGTCGAACTATTCCTGTGTTTAACCACAGGCTCGTGCGCCAACTAGGGTGCGTTTTAAATTGTCAATGATTTTTGTCTCGGCTTTTCTGCCGGTAGGTCTCAGAGTGGTCAGTGCGCTACTGACAGGAAAAAGGCGCAAGTTG
>LQNS02277099.1:2651351-2662538 GCA_001587735.2 Parhyale hawaiensis
TTCTTTGTATAAACTCCAAAATCTAATCATTTGTGCCTTTTGATAGTAATAACAGCTTGTGCAATTTTCTTGAAGATCCGTTCATAACTTTTTGAGTTATACTGCTAACAAAAGTTATGAGAAACATGAGTCAAACATACAAACGAACAAACCGATCTGCACCAAAATTTAATCATTCATGTCTTTTAACATTACTAACAACCCCTATGAATTTCATAAAGATCCATTCATTATTTTTGAGTTATTGTGCTAACCAGCATAAAATTAAAAACAGTGACAAACGAACGAACGAACGAACAAACGGAATATTACCAAAATTTGGTCGTTTACTTTTTGTTATTTACCTAACAACTCATGTTAATTTCATCAAAATCAATCCATAACTTTTTGAGTTATGGCATTGAGGAAAATGAGGCAGACAAACAAACGGACGGACATATCTTCAGCAAAAGTTAATCATCTGTTCCTCCTAACATACCTAACAATCCCTGTAAATTTCATCCAAATCGGTTCATAACTTTTTGAGCTATCTTGGCGACAGACAGAGAGACAAACAAACAGACACGACGAAAACATGTCCTCCTTGGCGGAGGTAATGGGTCAAGTTCAAATTCAAGCTGTAACTGCTCGCAGGTCTTGGGTAGAAGATTTGGAATATTTTTCCCCCTTCGTATGCATGATACGGGTCCGAGGGCATTATAATTGAAGAATTTTGTTGATATTGTTCTGTAGACTTTCTACATGTTTCTTCAGTATTAGGTATGGGAAAATTAGGATGAGGCGAGTATGAGATATCACTGAAATAAATAACTGGGTAACTAGCACGTATGAACGAGAAGGAGTTGGATGAGTAACAGGAGTAACCCTGTTTTACCATCCCACCGAACAGATGGTCGGTGAGGAACCTGTCGCGAGGTGGTGTGGAGCCCCATTCTGCAACCTGTCCAGGAGCCAGCTATTCACCCTGAGCTAAAAACCACAAAGTACGATTATAGGCAGGATGGCGCCAAAAATATGGGCAATACCGATATATCGTAAGATTTTTATCGGAAGGCAAAATATACAAATTCCGTATTGCGATTGCTTATCGCCAGGATTTTATCGCGATAATGTCCACCTGAGGAAAATATAGCAAAAACTGAGCTCAATTACCGAGTAAAAACACTATAGCCCAGTAGACTAGAATATCATCGCCAAACTCAAGTTATTAGTCATCGTTTAAAAAGCTGAAAGTTAATCTCATTAGCCAACAAAATAACTGCACAGTGGACATGTGCAACAAAAAATAAAACTATCCAGCCTTAAATTATTAGCACATCGCGAAAGGGTTGAAAAAATGACGCCAAAGATCCCACGATAAATTAGTAATATTACTAAGAAGTTTCAAATTAATATTAGTTAATTAAAAACTAATGAGGTTAGATAGAGCGAGCAATCGATCAAGAGCTCAAGAGCTCGGAAGTCAGGAGGGAAGAGGGAGTTGGAGCGGCTCTAATTAGAGGGATCTGAATGAGGGAATGATCCAGAAATTCTACGCTGTAATATTAAGCTGAAATTTTGGTGAACCGTGAAGTTCACTGACTGCCTGAACAGGAAATCATTGTTTAACATGTTGCTATAAAAGGGTATGGCTCTGGATAACAAACCGTAAGTAGATGGGGAAATTCATTCTCATGCGACGTAACATTATTGCTATGCTTTATTATTACAAATTATGAAACTTCATAGCAATCCGCATCTACCAAACGGATTCATCGACTTAGGACGTATGTAGTATAGTTGTTTAATTTATTACTGTAGTAAAGCATTAAACTTTATGGTGTGAACAGTACATACCAGAGAAACTTTGACGTAGTACGGTAATATTGTTCTAATTATCATATCATGGTAGGAAACTTGTGGGTACATCGTAAACACCATAGGAAATTGTTGTTAAATTCAATATAACTGTAAAGAATTCAATCTTATTACCTCCGCCAAGGAGGTTATGTTTTCGTCGTGTTTGTATGTCTGTCTGTCTCTTTGTCTGTCACCAAGATAACTCAAAAAGTTATGAACCGATTTGAATGAAATTTACAGGTATTGTTAGATATGTTAGGAGGAACAGATGATTAACTTTTGGTAAAGATATGTCCATCCGTTTGTTTGTTTGTTTGTTTGTCTACCTCATTTTTCTCGATGCCATAACTCAAAAATTTATGAATGGATTTTGATGAAATTAACATGAGTTGTTAGGTATATAACATAAAGTATATGACCAAATTTTGGTAATGATCCGTTTGTTTGTTTGTTCGTTCGTTTGTCACTGTTTTTAATTTTATGCTTGTTAGCACAATAACTCAAAAAATAATTTATGGATCTATATGAAATTTATAGGGGTTGTTAATGATGTTAAAACACATAAATGATCAAAATTTGGTGCAGATCGGTTTGTTCGTTTGTATGTTTGACTTATGTTTGTCATAACGTTTGCTAACACTATAACTCAAAAAGCAATGAACGGATCTTCAAGAAAGTTGAACAAGCTGTTATTAATATAAAAAGGCACAAATGATTAGATTTTGGAGTTGATACAAAGACAATTATGGTTTCAGAACCAATTTGAATTTTTTGCTACCGTTGCCTCAGTTGGCGGAGGTATGCGCTCTCAGAGTGCTCTAGTTGTAAATAAAACGGACTGTGAAACGTAACTTTAGAAGAAAATTACGGTCTAACGTAGTACCAAGGACGCCCTTTAGTCTGGTTCTTTACGTGCATGGCAAAGCTTGACTTCTCAAGAAAAAAAATGAACTTTAGCCTCAACCGAATAATCCTTCAATATTGACAGCAAATTGACATTGTTGGTGATGTGTAATTGCTGTCGGAAGATAACGTAAGGCTTAATTAAACTCCTGTTTCGTCGTCTATCTTTTGATTGCACCCAAGATACGCGCAGCTACCGCAGGATGCTGTCTTCTGTCCTAAAGAAATTTTCGTGTTTTTAATCGACATTATCATACGTTATGATAAAAGCATCAAGTGCCTGCGAAAACACATTATTGTTGGCCAAATCTTTTCTTGTGCATAAGAAAATCGCATTAGATTATTAATAAAGATTATTAATACAAAGAGAATACAATCATGTGATTAGAAGGAATATTCAATAAGTAATATCAGTATCACAATATGATATTGAAGTGCTGATACACATACGGATACTGTCAACACGCTGATGAAAATTTATCTTCGCCAGTGTGATCTAACATTAATACGAACATGAAACGCAACTATTGTAGGAAACAATATCGGCAAATGATACTGAAAATGAGCAAGCGCTGTAATTGTCTAATCGAACGAAATCAATCTTGAAACGCAAGTATCAATTGGGATATTAATGACAAACTATGTTGAAAAAATACATTTAATATAATTTCCAAGTCGATCAGAGTTCACTTTGATGCTCAAATACCGAATGGGAATTATTACCAAAAAATCTGCACTCCGACAGTACAGACCTACGCCAAGCAACGCAAAGTTCAAAGACAGAATAATAGACAAAGAGACATACAGACCAGCAGTCAAACTGACGGATTACCACCAAAATTCAGTCATCTGCTCTTATTGACATTCCTAGGAAATTCGGACGACTTCATGAAGATCCGTCCATTATTTCGCTAACAGACATGCAAGGCCCGGAAAAATATACCTATCCTTCTTGGTAGAGAAAATAATTTGGAAATTTTATATTAAAGTAAACTAGAACCGACGCTGTTTACACATCAGGAACTCCAAGCTACGACCCAGCAATTCTAGACTGAGAACAAAGTTCAGTGCAACACGCAACCCATCAAATCCGGATGGACAGACACACACACAGACACGCTGAAAAGTATATATCTTTGCAGTTACTCCGCGTACAGTAGTCATATTACTGACTACAGACGGCCCTGGACGCGCTCACGAGCGTTACAATCTCCAAATTCTTTGAAGCCGATGTCGAGAAGCAAATGTTGAAGGGAAAAGCTAACCAGAAAATGTACATACTTCTTTTTACAGTGCGTATGAGAGCAGCAATAAAACCACCTCGGTTTCTAGTAACATATATAAAAGTCGAGTAGTTCACGGGTTTACCATTTTCTACTGCAAATTTAGCAATAAGGTAGCAACACTAAACGCAGTGGGTCGTGGTCATGGTTAGCCCAACGGTATAAATATTAAAGCTACCGTAATGGCTATCATACGTGATGAAGGCCGCAGAAGATCCACGCTGAAAGGTGCGGCAAGCGCTGCATAAAAGCCAGTGTTTAGCTACTGTATATCAAGTGTTCTGAGCTGCGTTCATACTTCACGGTGTTCGCTTCCGTTGTTGTGTCCGCACTAACGGAGCTTTCTCAGTTTTAGGGCAAGTTCGATTGGCCGCCAGTATTAAAACCTCGAGGCTTACCTTGTCCGAAACTTACGACAAAAGCTTTGGCTTTGAAGCGTCGGATCGTGTTGCAAGTGCGAGAAACAAGGCAAATACATTGAACCGGCTGCAAATATCATATCACGGAGTAAGATTAAGCTTGTGAAAGCCTCAATGGTTACTGATTAAGGGTTAGTGCTTGAGACTCAGTTCACTGGGTTGACGCCAGGGCACCTGTCTCAAGGTTCTGCAACTCAAGCATCGAAGGTTTAATTCCGGCACCCAATAGAACGTGCCCTAATTCACTGCAAATTAAGGGACATCTGAAACTCTAGAAGTGACGCTTGCCAAGCAAACCGACTTGACGGTTGACATTTCAATAAATCTATTTAGTATCAACACAGTTGCGCTTGTAGGGCCAAGACGAAGCCTTCGGTAGTTTTGATGCATGAACTTAGGAGCGCAAAACCTAGAGTGTGACCTATGCTCAAGTAACTATGGTTCTCCTCGAAAATGATCAACAATTTCGAAACTAGCAGAACCTGTCAGTCAGTTGTAGCCTACTAGCCTAGCTGATGGATTTGACATCATTGGGAATAGAAAGTCCGTATTTCTTATTACTTATCTCCAAAACCCTATGAGAAATTCCCTAGTAGTAATTTTTGACGCCCGACGAACTGATTTGCTGTTTTAGCTATCGAAGCGGCCGAGACTTCCGTCAGGGTCAGAGGCGTGTGACAGGTCCAATACTACTTTATCTGGAGTGGGGGGGGGGGGTTCATTTTCTGAGAGAGATCCATAAATTTGTTTTGGACTGTCTCTCACATAACAGAAAAAGCACATTTTGCTTTATTCGTCGGAACTAGTCCTATTCATACTAAAGATGAAGTAATAGTTTTGTGAAAACCGAGTGGGAAAAACAGTTTGTAAACGTCACTGCACCAGTCGCTAATAAATACCTTAATTACTGTACAAACTCAAGTAAATGAAATTATGTACGAGATAACTTCATTTATGGTTACACTAGCCCTTGATATTTTTCCCATATACCGCAGCCTATAATTCAGGTGACACTTTCCCAAGTATTTTTGCAGGTACAGGCTTCTCAAGTCATGGGAGAAAGATTAAAGCTTGAAACCCAGATCGAAAATTAAGGTGTCATAGGAATATCATCGAAACTTGAAGTGTAGTCGACACTGTAATTACGGTACCTGTGGATGGAGGTAATGTTAAGGACAACACCTCTACATCTGCCTAATATTGAGAGACTGGAGCTAACGAACACAACTCACTCGACAAACTTTGTGCAAAGTTCTATTTATTTTTATATATACTTTACTGATGCAGTTGTAAACGGACTACAGAATTATTTTACCAGTAAACGTTCTCAAATAACATGATTATGACTAAGAGCTATCTTAAACAGTGGCACCTTTTTTATACCCAGTGATGATAGCAGTATCCATTCAAGGGCATTATGAAATAGAACATTTCTACGATAAACTAAAGCATTTTAGACAATATATTGCTACAAAGGCCACAAGCACAACTAGGGGCGGCAATGCACACACTCTTAATTCACTTCCTTCCTTCTCGGCCACATCCGGCACAGCACGCGCGTACCACCACTCGCGACCGCGCCGATCTCGAGAATGATTGACACAGCTCGCGTGGCTGCCTTTTATACAGCGTCGGTGGTACTGGTGGTACGGAGGTGATGATGGCGTCGGTGCAAAGTGGAGGTGCAGCAGGAGTTGGTTTTGATGATGCATATTGAAATTTTTGCAGACAAACGGCCAAGGCACTCAGCCGCCAAAAATGATGGAGAAGTTAATTTCTCATTGATCGTACTTCCGTCCTTTTTAAATTAATTTCAGAAAAAAATTAAATGCTAAAAGAGCGAACGTTACTGATCTTCCAATCCAAAGCTTCAAGCTCATGCGATTTGATCGCAACCGGAATACATGAGAGCACTCTGAGAGCGCATACCTCCGCTAAGCAAGGCAACGGTAACAAAAAATTCAAATTGGTTGTGAAACCATAATTTTTTTGTATCACCACCAAAATCTAATTATATGTGCCTTGTGATAGTATTAACAATTTCTGTATTTTTCTTGAATATCAGCTTTCAACTTTTTGAGTCATGCTACTACCAAAAATATGACAAACATAAGTTAAACACAAAAACGGACCAACTGATCATCACAAAAATTGAATCATTTATGTCTTTTAATATTACTAACAACTCCTGTAAATTTCATACATATCCATCGATAACTTTTTGTGCTTTTGTGCTAACAAGCATAATATCAAACACAGCAATTAACAAACAAACGTACCAACACATCAACCCAAAATTTGGTCCCTTATTCTTTGTAATATACCTAATGAATGAATATACCTAATGAATGCATACCTATACCTAATGATTGAATATACCTAATGAACAGGATATCATCAAACATTTCCCATCCTCTGTTTCTGACTAGGTTACCAGTGTGTGTTTCACCATTAAATGGAATTGCCTAGATTGTCTTTTAGAGACAACGACCTATCTGATATTCCTGACTTTAACTGCCGTTATACATGCGTTAATGAGTTTGCAGCCTTACGCGCCCCCTCTAGTTCATTGTCCATCGTTTCAATAAATGTCAGAAGTATGAGGAGAATTTTTTGCTTATTAAAGTCCTTCATTGCATTAACACGAATTATTTTTTATGTCATTGTGATCACGGAGACATGGCTGACTGAGGAGACAGATGTTACGTTTATTTTGGATGGCTACCGTAAGACTGTCAGTATCGCAACAGATTTGGCGGAGGATTGTCCGTCTATGTGAGCCAATGCTGGGATGTTGGGAGGCTGCATAATCTTTCACATGTTGATGAATGCAAAGAAGTGCTAACACTGCGTATACGATGCAAACGCGCCCAATTCCTTTTGTCTAGCTTGTAGGCGATGCACGATGAGGGAACCTAAATTGACTCTCAGCACGGACTGCTTCTCCTGCTCTTCACACTACTAGGTCTTCAAAATTCTAGAATTAAGGCAAAAAGAAACCTCGATAGGTGTATCCATTGTACCCTGTATACGAGATAATAAATGATATTTATTTATTTATTTATTATTTTATCGCCCGCCCAAATCTTCCATAACCATGTTTAATGAATGGCTAACCCATTATATATCAGAACTTGGATCTAATATTCCATCCATTATATGTGGTAAGCTTAATATCAATTTATTTAACCCGCTAAAACTCAATCCAATCTCTGAATTTTTAACGGTAATGGCAGGTCTCAGCTACGTTCCTCTCATTGACTTTCCTACTAGAATCTCGCCTGAAAATATCCTCACCAAATATTCTTTGTTGGATCATGTTTGGATTAATTCAACTTTCAATAGCATCAAACAATGTGGAGTTATAAAGGCTGATCTGGCGGATCATTTACCAGTATACGTTATAATTAACACTGAAAACTTAGTAAAAGATCAGAAATAATACCGCAATTTCAATGATGAAGATAGTACAAATAAATGTATAGAGAATGTATCACGAATGTCGGTTCCAACTGATTGTGTAGTTGGTCCAGTTGAGGAGTTGGCAACATTTCTAGACTCACTATATCATATATACCATACCAGTATTCCCTTGAAACGAACGATATCGAAACCGCCGACGGCGTGTTGGATTACCAAAGAAATTAAACTGTTGATTAAAAAGGAACATAGATTATTTCAGCTGTATGGAAAAAATATTGTCAGTAAACATTCTTATACAACGTATAGAAATGTTCTTAACACCCTCGTCAGATCTACAAAGAAAATGTACTACTTCAACTTAGTAAAGAGTGCTGCAAACAACCAAAAACAATCTTGTAAAGTAATTAATGAGCTAATGGACCGCGGTACAAATGACCCCGTAACTGAAATGCAAGTAGGTGTGATAAAACATTGAGTGGAACATTGTTAGCTGATCATTTTAATTCATACTTTACATCTTTTGCTAATAATTTAGTAGAAGCCTTACCGGAACGTAACGTGCAGTATGTGATGTCTAGTCCGCCGTTGAAGCTGATTGCAATTTTCAGCCAATGAAATCTTTACTACTGTTAATGAAATGAAGCAAGCATAAACGATGCCATAAAAATGAAGTACAGCCTAAGCCCCTATTGTTAATTTTACATATTATTCTCTCAAGTATTTTGTTCAATATTTAATAAAAGTCTAGTATTAGGAATCTATCCTGATGTTTTAAAGATGGTTAGAGTTGTACTAATACAAAAGGCAGGAAGTAGAAACTATATCAAATTTTAGACCAATATACACTCTCTCTATATTCAATAAAGTTTTTGAAAAACTAAATCATTCAAGGTTGTCGCACTTTCTGGAAACGCATAATATTCTCACCAATGGGCAATATGGATTCAGGACGGGAACAAACACCACTCAAACCATTTTTTATCTCATATCTAATATTTTGCCAACTTTTAATAAGAAAACGTTCACTGTTTGCCTATTTTTAGATATAAAGAAGGCCTTCGACACTGTAGATAGAGACATTTCAATAATGAAGTTAGAGCATTACGGAGTTAGAGGTTCAATAATGAGACTTATTTCCAGCTATCTTTTAAATCGTCGACAATTTGTCATTGGTACTAAGCAGTCCAGTGTTCAAAGAGTAGACATAGGTGTAGCCCAAGGGTCAGTACTCGGACCTCTCTTGTTCAATGTTTTTACAAATTATATCGTTTCTAATGATAGTGCAAGGGCAGTTCTATTCGCCGATGATACTGTGTTTAGCATTCATGATACCTCTTTGCATGGTGTAATTATAAGAACAGAGCAACTCTTAAATTGCTACTACTTGGCTTGCCAATAATAGACTCATTGCAAACTCTAATAAGACTACGTTAATTATTTTTAGCCCAGTAAAACACAAATCATTACCTATTGTCAATTTTAACAATGTTTGTTTGAAATGGGTGAGATCGATTAAATACTTGGGCGTTACTATAGATTGTGACCTAAAATTCTCACAGCAAGTGTTAGATTTAAATCTCCAACTCAGTAAAGCAAAAGGAGCTATTTATTCTACATCAAAATACCTGCCGAGAGAAGCCCTGATGATGCTATATTATTCAATTTTTTATTCTCAATGACCTACGGTATTATGGTATGGGGCGGGGTCTCCGATAGCTCAGCTAAACGACTAACAATTACAATGAACGATGTATTGCGAATTATTTTAAATGATAAAAAAGATCACAACGGTATCCTAAAAATGTCACGTAATGAAATGTATAGAAGGTTACAACTTTTTGAAGTTTAGAGACGTTTATAAATATTTTATCATCAAATTCTTACGAATATCGATCTCCGGGGAAAATCAGTTTTTTGACTCTCATTACCGTTCACTCTTACCAAGTGAGAATTACAACACTAGAAATAATAGGCTTAACTTGCCAGTTGTTAGATTGGATGTAGAAAAAATGTATACTATTTTTCAGAGTCTCCATACATACAATCAGCTTCCTGATCAGTTAATAATACAAATGTCTCATCAATGTTTTAAAAACAGGTATAAAACCGAATGTATTAGCCATTACCATCACTAATATATTGTGACATAGGCCTAACAAGCATTATCAGCTTCTAACAGGCTAGTTCTCAATTTCTTTCTAGCATGTTATACCTACTGTTGTATTGTATATTTTTAATGGTGCTTTTGAGAACAATAAACGAGTTAAACAAGTCATGTAAATTTCGTTAAAATCCGTCCATAACCAATCTGAGTTAGATCCTTAAGAAAAAATAGGCGGAGAAACAAACGGATGAACGGATTTCGCCAAAAGTTAATCATCTGCTACCGTTAACATACCTAACAATATGTAAATTTCGTAAAGATCCGTGCTTAAATTTTCGAGTAATCTTGGTGACAAACAGAATTACAGACCAAGAGACAGACACACAAACACGACAAAAATATAACCTCCTAGGCGGAGGCAATAATATTAAGATTTATTTCTTTTTTTCCAAGTCTAAAGTCTTACGCTGCCAGGGGCAACTGTTGAAACATGAATATAGGTGAATATGGCGAAGCTGTCGACGGTCATCCTGGTTTCATCTTCTTTAAGATTTCAAGATTATGACTTTGATTCATATATGTTCTGTTATTATGACTAATGTTATCTATAAGACGCGATATTCAGACAACAATAATAATAAATTGTGTTACTAAATTTGACAGGCAGCATTCTTGATACAATAATCGCATCTACAAGAATTTTGAGGTAATATTACTGTATACTGGATTACTGATGCTTACGAGGCAATTGTATTAATGATATTGATAAGGAGCAATTTTAAATATTTATTTGGATTACTGACTCCTAGCAGTCAAACTACGGAAATGCTCCCAATATTTTCCCCATTTTTCTATTTTAAAAATGGCTTGCTTCTGTGTCCCGCTCAGCATTCCATTTTATACACTCTGATCACATATATAAATTCAGTGGAATCGAAGGTGCCGCTCAGCGCATTCAAAACAAGGGAACCACCACCAACTCCCATCAGTTGCAAAGCATCCAATACCACGAGTCGATAATTTCATTACTCTCTGAAGCTCCACTGTATCGATGCATCAATATTTCTGAGGTACAATTTAAAACGAGTTCCTTGTGTGACCGGCGATACAGAAGGGTCTTTTCCCTTTGCTGGGCTTATGCCAAAACGTCGCTTTCTTGTACCATGCCAATATGCAAAACGTTGCTTTTTTGCACCATGCCTATATGCAAAACGTT
>LQNS02277099.1:2665977-2690730 GCA_001587735.2 Parhyale hawaiensis
AACTCGTTGTTAGCCACCCCGCTGGTCACGGACTGCAGCATCACCTCTGCACAAGATGGGCGGCGTGCATAACGTCGCCTGGACCTCGTCCGAAGTATCATCAAAGGTATCAAAGGTACGTAGAGTGTAAAAGAATATTACGATACTGTAACTTACTAGGTAGCAAAGTATACATGTATGACTGGTATATTTGATTAATAGAAGGGAGAAACGAACAGAAAAGGCTAAGGACATGATTATAATGTCTTTCATGTGCGAAGTTAAAGAAAGAGAATGTCCCTGCAAAGATTATAGACAGGATTTTTTTTTTTTTGTAATGAAAAAAATAAAAAAGAATGACACAGTAAAGTGTGAAGAATAAGTGGTGTTTTCGCACGTATAGGAAAAAAAGATTATGGCATTCCAAAGTGCCAATCTATGGGTGATGGTTTGAAAAGAAAAAGAAGAGCAAAATGTCAGCATAAACATATGATTGGTGTTTTCAGAAGTAAATGAAAAAATTGATATCAGAGCATCGTAAAAAATCAGACAGGTGTTTCTCATCCACCAATACTAAAAGAAATATACCATTCTAAAATCCAACGTTGTAATACAATTATATGTTTTTGATGTACGTAAAACGAGGAAATGTCGTCGCAGCACGTACGGTGCATAGCACATTAATACAGTGCAGTGCGGTTGGACTTCGTTCGCAATCAGCATTATATTCGTCACAGAAACTTCTTTTTACTTCTTTATTTATCTCGGATATCACAACACATTGACAGAATAAAAACAATTGCTCTATTAACAGAGAATGCATCCAACTAAAGGCTTTAATTGCTTATGGGATGCAGAAGACACAAGCAGTCATTCAGTAGTAGAAACGTAAGTCCAAATTTACTAAAAATTTCGCCTATGGCTATGACAAGACAAGTGACATTACCTCTTTCTTTACATAACAACAAAAGGGCAGCTTCTCACAAAAGTGCTATTTCTGCCAAATTAAAAGGTCCAGCTCCTCAAGACATCTAAGCCCTTCTAAACATTGCATGTGCATCGGGTATCCAGTCGAAAAGTTCTGGTAAACAGTTGATAATTTTTGATGCTGTGTCTAATAATGAAGCCACACTATGCCTTCGCATGCCCAACTGGAAGCGAGGATGTACAGCTCGCACGTCATCTCATTGCATATTTAAAGTCGTTAGCATAGATACGGGAGCATGAACGAGGTGCGAGCTGCACATCCTCGCATCAAGTAGCGTGTGCCACCGAATGGTGTGATCTTGGCAATGTAGACATCAGTTGTTCACCTAAGATTTAGTCACGTAATTCGTTTCTTGCCACAAGCAAGCCTATCAAAACAATATAATAAGTATCATCGTGTGCTTATATGTTTATATATTTGTATCTATTGCGCCACACTCTAAACAAAAGACATTCACAAACAATAAGTTATGTTGTAGATTCTGTAATAATGTTGCGTTTTGATGTAGATCGGTAAGCAAAAATTAATCCTGGCTGGAGAAGACGGCCAAAGTAGGATCCGTAACCTTTTAACTGAGTGCACTTCCTGCTCAACCAAAGTTAAAATCGAAAAAATAAAGACCAGCTGGACGCTGTGGAAATTCCACAAAACAAAAGCATTGCTCGTCAGTGATATCTCAAGTACGTGTCATGCAAATTTTCTCCTATCCAATAATGAAGGAACATGTGGAAATTCTACAGAATATAAAAGAATTGTTCCTCAATAATAATGCCCTCGCACTCGTATCACGCCTACAAAGTGTGAAAAATGTTCGAAGAAAGGCAGTGAATCTTTTACTTAAAACCTGCAAGCAGTAGCAGCTAAAATTTGAACTTGACTGCATCTCTTTGTGATCTCTTACCAGGTCGTATCAAGGATATCTCAAGGATGCCCTAATTTCTCCCCGATCTAATACTGATGAATGCGTCACAGTTGTACTAAAATAACTAACTAATAAACGGAGGGACAAGCAGAATAGCAACATAGATATTTATAGCTTCTTTTAGCGCTGCTATGGAGTCTGATGTTCGTAACTTCCTCCAAACATCGAAATTTTATCTACTCTCAATTCAGGACGTAACAGTTCAGTAGATGATCAATGCTAACAGGCGAAGTGAGGATTTTTCAAGGCAGCAGTAGAAACAACAATTATTTTTTCCCGCTTACTTTCTTCCTCGAACGAAGCAGTTTTTACTTGAATACAAAATTTCGATGTGTTGAGTGTGCATCATACGGTAGGCAGGATACACGGTGGGAAACTTAATTAAACTATAATGCTTTACTGGTCACTAATACAAGCTTTTTTTCATGTCATCGAAGGTGGGGAAAAAGTGTGCAGCTTAAATGAATGGAAAGAGAAAGCACTTATCTCTCATGATAATTTGAGTTGGCTGTTATAGTGAAGCGTATCCAACAGAAGCATACCTATCAGTAACAAAAGCATGGTCAATGATGACAGGTCTTCACAAATTCCTCGCTGTCGTTTTTTGACAGCGCTGGTACTTAAGTAACTAAGAAAGTTTGCGAACTGATAGGTTGAAAAATGGAACAAGTAACCAGCACCGAAAGCCATATTGAAGACCCTTCTTAATTCTCTCCAACCTCAAGCTCGGCCTGGGACAATGTACAGGAAATTTATCGGCCAGTTACACGGCATAGTTACACTTACACTTTATTGTTCTCTGATACAGCACACAACTAAAAGCTAACACAATTCAATAAATGACGGAGAACGTGCCCTACTCAAAGTATGCTACTTATGAGGCACTGGTACGTAAAAATGCATCCGAGCATTGGATATACATGAACTGAGTTTCGGCTTAAAATACAATCGATCTAAGGAACCATTGTCATTCATCGAATTTTTCCATCCATTTAGGACTGGTCTCCGTATTGGGCCAAAATGAACATTTTATATTTAGATTTAAATATCTGATCAGACATAGGCTCTCTGAGAAATCCAGGTAATGCATTATAGTTTACTACACTCTGATAAATTGCAAAGCGCTTCTCTATTTCTAATCTGACCCTCGGTAAATTAAATGTGTTATCACGTGTGTAATATGCATGAGCTGGTACTAACGCTCTGTAATAGTTCTCAAATAAAGTTACATCATCATACATAGCTTTCCTTAATAACATGAGTACATATTAGTTATATAGATCCTGTAGTTTAAGAAGTTGTAACTCCTTACACATAGCGCTGACAGACATCATTGGAATATTGTTGTGGTCACGCCGAACATTTAGTATTACTCTTAGCACATTATTTATGGAAATTACAAGAGGTCTGAGCACATGTGCTGATGCACCACACCAAACAACGATTCCCTGAAGAAGGTGAGGATACAGTAACTGCCAACCAGAATTTGAAAATTTCTTACGGCAACCCTCCCTTTCCAACTTAACCCTATTTCTGCGAGGCTGTGCTTTCCTTCCTACAAGTGTCCATTGCTCTGTAGTATACCTTAGGAAAATAGCCTTTGTCATAAAGTAGCAGAACTTGGTACGGACAAGGTTAAGATATCATAGAACCCCACATTAATACTGCAGCCTCTTTCCCGACAGCACAAAAGCCCAAGGAAACCATGTCAGCTGGGAATCGATAGAGCGACAGATATGAAGGATCTGGTCCCTCTACATTGGATCAGGGAGTAATTGTTCTTGATGGAGGTATCCTGTGGGCCTTTCTTGTACTGCCGCGGTTTGCTGACAGTGCAGGCAGGGGATGGAAGAATGGGCTAAATGTACCTTCCGGTCAAGCCAATGATACGTACTCGTATAGTCTTAACAATACAATATTTGTTGGCTAGTTCTTTGCTTGCTTGCATTCGTGCTTGACTGCTTGAGTTCTAGCTCACTTGCTTGCTTGCTGGGTTAATCGCTTGTGTGCTAGATGGCTGGTTTGCTTGCTTACTTGCTGGTTGGTGTCCTCGTCCCATCAGAAGCACTAGATACTAGAAAATTCATCTGCTCAACAGCAAGGGACCACGTTGCCTTCAATTACGCTACACAGTATATGGGAAAAACACAGGAGGAACTTCAAGCCTCAGATCAACAGTATATATTATTACTGACTACGCTAAAAAATACTGCTTTTTCTGAGACCGTGCTACTCTTGAGAAGGTAGCCAGGCACTTCTTGGAGTCTGTAATTTGCCTGAGCCTGAGAGACAAAAGGCTTCTCTGCTGCAAATCGCCTGTTGCTCCCGTTGTTCCAATGTTGTTGATTAGCAATACATATTTTTTCCGTAGTACCAAAGAAGTTTCTTCATACGGAATCCGTCAGCTTCTCTTTTTTGCTATTTGCTTAGTCTTCTATTATGGATTCTGAACGCAAGATGAACTTCACAGTTTCAGTAACTAACTTCGCGAATCGATTTACTTTTAGGAAAACGTAGTTTTATTATTAACTGGTGTGCCCGCGCTGTCATAAAATGACAGCGAATAATTTGTGTTGATCCTTCTTCATTAACCATGTTTTCCTTCATACAATTGCTAACTTTAAAGATCAACCAGAAGAGGGTCCACGGTAACCTAATTACCCTAATTACTGAGCATCAACATTCTTATTTTCCGACATGAAAATAATTCAGTACTTTTGCAGTCAGTTCAGCAACAGTGAAAATAATTGATTCGATTTGGTATCATAGATACCCTGGTGTGTCATATTTGTCCGATAGTCTTTTCGTTATTGAAAGCTGTTTCGTCGACAATTGCATCAAAGTCGGAGGATAGCTGAAGGAACGAAATCATATGTGGGAAGAAACTACGAATCAAGATGCATGAGAGAGCTAATTGAAGCTTCAGATACCTTCAATGCTGAGATTTCAACTTCAGCAATGCAAGAAATGCATTTAGACTTGAGGCCGCCCGATGCTTTGCCATAGATTCAATGTGTGGAGAAGGTATTACTCGCACGAATCAGACTATACCTGCGATATCTTCATTTTTTAATTTCAACTGTCCCTAATTAAGATACGTTTGCCATCTTCTGCAACCCGGCCTATTTTCTGCCTATCAGTTTTCAATGGAGCTTGAGAAGACGACCAGAGCCTCCAACCTGGGCTAATTTCCGCCTATCTGTTTTGTTAAAGCGTGACAGAAAATGGATAAACCGATAAACAAACAGATAAATACACATCGGTCTTTATTATATTGTAGATAACAGTAGGACAAGACTTGCAATTGAAGACTTTTTCAGTTAGATGGTATATTCTCTTGACGTCAAGCGTTCGATTCATCTTGAATCATCTTCAGGAAAAACTATTGAGATATTCTGAAATTGGTTGTTACAAAGAACATCCTAGAAGTATTCTACATACCAAACAATATTATTGTTTCAAATCTATCATTTTAAAATAAACAGTTCAGTAGAAAAAGCATGATCATTGAGGGTTGGGGATTGCTCATGAATAAAAATGGACCCCAAAAGTTTCAAGTCAAATTAATGACAGGATGATAAAATTTTAAAGTTTTCAACAGCTATTTAATGGCCAGCATCAAGAAAATTATTAAAAATTCTGCTATTCTTGCGAACTACTATATACTACTATCTTCAATGATAGCAGAATTATAAATCATCTTCTTGATGCTGGCCATAAAATAGCTGTTGAAAACTTTAAAATTTTATCATCCTGTCATTAATTTGATTTGAAACTTTTGGAATCCATTTTTGTTCATGAGCAATCCCCAACCCTCAATGATCATGCTTTTTATACTGAACTGTTCATTTTAAAGTGATAGATTTGAAACAATAATATTGTTTGGCATGTAGGATACTTCTAGGATGTTCTTTGTTACAGCCAATTTCAAAATATCTCAATAGTTTTTCATGAAGATGATTCAAGATGAATCGAAAGCTTAACGTCAAGAGAATATACCATCTAACTGAAAATGTCTTCAATTGCAAGTCTTGTCGTACTGTAAATAATAACTGAACGGACTTACTGCATATACCAACCTGCTGCTAGGATACAATTAATCGTCATTAAATTGCTCCTACCGCCATTAGCTCAACTTTTTGTCTTGCCATTTCAAAGCCAAAAAGAGAGTTACTCGCAAGCTGCTGGGGCCGGCACTGCCATAAGAAATGAGCTTCCGCATTTGCTTGGAGGATTGAATGAGAGATCAAATTAACTCGTGCTGTGCATTCTTCATAGTAGCAAAAGTATACCTCATGCATCAACACCGAGGGCAACGTACAATCGTTGCCGACATTTTTGACGGCTGAGAAACCTAAGATTGTCGTCACGCTGGCATGATACCTGCAGAGATGGAACACTTCAGGCGGTGCAAACTAAGGGGCTTCAAATAGATACAATCTGCTTTTAGTGACTAAAATCTGAGTTCTTTGGAGAAAGTAATTGTAGGATAAATCTATACTGTTCGTGGGGCCTTTATTGACTTCCTTGGGCGCATGTGTCACTCTAGCTCCGTTGCATATGAGAACGATATGGAACCCGTAAAATTAATCCTTATATATATATTTTTTAAATTAATTGAAGAGCAGAGAAAGCCGTGCTGTATTGGCGACAGTGCGAAATTTTGTGTGTCCACGCGCTAGGAGAGTAACGTCTGTTCCCTCAGTTCTTTGACCCTAGTTGTGTAGCTTGAGCCATGCTGCTAACTGTGTTGTTCCCACGGTCATCAGACATGCAAAAGAAGAGGCTATCTTCGCCCGTCCCGACTGCAATGGCAGGGAAACTTTATTAGTTTTTTACAGCAACTTTTCTGTCCAGTAAAGGAGGCGACGCGCTGACATTCCTGCAGGCAAATTGGCTACTCGGCAGTAGCAGCGACTGTTGCAAATGGCAAAAAGAGGAGAATGTTTGAAATGAAACGACCCGGAACTTACGCCCAAGCCGGCCACGAGGATGGCATTTGATAAAAGAAACGACATTTTTGAAAGCAAATGGCCAGGGTATGCTACCGCGGGCAAGCAAAAACAATTAAATTTGATAAGTATGTGAGAAATTTGAGAGACATATAGTATGGCCAAAGTGTATTCGTTTCAAGTATGCTCCGACAATAATACTTGAAAAAAATCGTAAAATACTTTGAATAAAATGGCGTAGGGATTTAAGAGCGTAAAGTATACTACATAGCACGAAGTGAAACACTGCTTTCTCTTCCAAAGCAGACAACGACGAGAACGATTGGTGAAGGTTATAAAATATTATTGAGTAGAAGGACATTGAGACCTTTTTAAAACCACGAAGCATATTAAATAGAGGAAAAATGTTTGGAGTTTCTACCTCGAGACAGCAACGATTGCAAATGTTAGCAATCTCTTATACTATATAAGTGCAATAATATAATAGAATGATGCATGGATTCAAATCCTCGAGATAGTGAAGGATTTCAGTTCTTGATACAATTACGTAGTTGTAGTAGTAACTTAATAATAATACATAACCTATAGGCTGTTAGTTTTAGCAGTAGAAGCAGTATTCTTAATATTATTACATAACTCCCGGTGATCTGTCTTAGTAGTAGCATTCACAATATCATTTTACTAGAATACCCGCGCTGTCAAAAATGACAGCCACGAATTACTGAAGACCCTTTTTCATTTTACAAGCTATTGTTACTAAAGTTTCTGAAGGATACGCTGCAACAGCCGACTCAAATTGTCATAAAATATAAGTGTTTTCTCTTTCGTATCATCTAAGCAGCACAATCGTCCCCCATCTTAGGTGACATGCGGAAAAATCTTCCATTATCAAGCAGTAAAGCATTATTGAATTTAATTAAATTCCCGCGGCGTATTCTTAATACCGAAGGATTAGCCTTCAGTACATCTAAGTTTTTATTTTGAAGCGAAAACTGCTCCGTCAGTGAAAGACAGTAAACCAGAAGAAATAATTGTGTCTAGAGCCCCATGAAAAATCATGGCTTCGTGTGGGCTTCGTTGATCATCTAGGCTACTGAATTTATACGTCGTGAACTGAGAGCAAACAGCTAATGCTCCGGACACACTAGGCATTTACATAGATAACTTGATGCAAGGATGCGAAACTCGGACGTCATTTATGCCACGGTATCTATGCTACCAATTTTAAGTATGTAATGAAACGGCACGCACGCTACACATCCGAGCAACCGGTTGGGAGTAGAAATGCATATGTCCCCAATATTAGAGAAGCTGCAAATTTCTTTATTGTTTCAATTTCATGAAGTGGTTCAAGCAAGAAGTGCATTCACATAAAGGGTTAAGGATCCCACTTTCGCCAGCTTCTGCATCGATCTCTATGAAAATGTAACCTACAAAAAAAAAAAAAACTGGCTTGTTTTTCCCCTATTTCGTTAGGAACGTAACACGAAACATATAAAAAATATATAAACAGACTATAGTGATTCTTAGTATTGATAACCAACCGTTTATTGAACAAGCTCGCCGTCAGTTCGCTAAATAATAACTTACTATATACGTATCAGTACCATCTACTAATCATATTCGGCTGAAACGGCATTAAGATATTTCATTGAAAAATCACCGCAATAAAATCAATTGACTAATTCAAGTAACATTTTGCCAGGCTACTTATAACTTTCCTTCTTTTAGGAGCGCAAGGATTACTGACAGGAAAGGAAGATATCAGAATATCACCCTAAAGAAACATTTTCTTCCACGAATTCACCATCAAAACTTAAAAATACAATCGCAGGATTGCTATGCATCCTTATTCTTCTTTTCCTTTACTAGCTCATATACCTGCAGAACAGACAAGAGCCGAGTCCATCTAGATATTATTCTACATGCAGCAGTTCTTTTGCTTACTAGTAATTACGTGCAAAATCAAAATGTAACGCTTTAATCACACCTTCACTTCTAAACTTATACATCTCCTTCTTGCATTTTCGATAACATCCTGACAAGACCGGAGCAGACGAGAACAAGTTCTGAAGAAGGACCATTGCTGCGTAGATACGTCAGAATAAGAAAGGACGCTATAACACTAAGGCCCTGCTCATACGACATTCATATCAACGCCTTCACTCATCCACTCGTCCGACAGTTTTGTAACGTCGTTGTTAGCACAACTTTGTGTACACCACAACAAGTTATTAAATTGTTTACCGTCGAATCAGTTTCCTCGCCAAGAGTCACGAGTCAAGTGACGGATATCTCTTCAACTTTGGATTAAAACTCAGAAAACAGGGCACTTTTGTGCTTGCATGAGCGAACGTGTTGATATGAATGACTTGTGAATTCGGCCTTGCATAATACATACTGGTCATATACTGTAACAGTATTGCTACCGGCCGACCTTTGACCAAATACAGCACCAAAGCTACATACCTACAAAGAAAATCTCAATTATGATAGTAATCATTTTGGTTCCCTCAAGCCTGACATGGTTCTAAAAAAAACGGTATAAGCAATATGTGCTACACCTGTATTGCTATATACTTCTCTTAATTGCCAAAACCAATCTTTACTTTCTCCTGGCTTTGCAGATAAATCATTATTGTGAACTGTATATAAAATAGGTATCCTTATTCTGTACAATAAAAAGTATCTGAGTGTAAACAACGAATCCCCTTGTAAAAAAAAATTCCGACAGGAACAGAACAAATCAGCACTAAGGAGATAATATTGCTGTTCGTAAATATTACAACAAGACACGGCTAAGCCATGGTAGCGCAAGCAGCTACAGCTGTCACAGGCAAAGACGGCACCGACGTTGCACATTAGCATCTCTTCTGCAACTGACAGGATGGTAGACAGCAGGAAACTGTGCATTACCAGGCAGCTTAGGATTTCTTCGCCAAGGGAATCCTTCTCATTTTATAAACAGAATAACGGGAGACTGACGAATATACCATTTTAACACAAACCCTATCTCGGGTCGTCTCTTTCTTTGTTTCTTCGCTTGCTGGGCTGATTGCGTAGGGGTTTGTTAACCTCATGGAGTTTCTTCGTTCCATGCTAGTCTAGTGTAATTTAATAATAATAATAATGTAAATTATGTAGAGTCGGCGCGGTAAGCTGAGCTTCCCCTGTTCAGACCCTAACTAATCCCCTACATGTACAGTAGAAAGCAAAATGTAGAATAAGGAGCTGAACAATAACTTTTTTGATGTTTATTACTTGAAATGTTTTGTATGTAGCATCTATAAAAGCTTCACAAAATATGCTTGGAACAAATATGCATGAATTAGAGACAAGGATTATTAATTTATTTCCAATTGATAACTATTAAACTTGAAAACATAAAAATGCACATTTTAGTTCGGCAAAAGTTTAGGAACCCTGCTGAACTGTTCTGATCAATGTAATGATAATCAGTTTATGTAGTGTTTCAAACAATATAGTCGATAGTTTTGATTTACACAAGACTACTGTTAAACTTCTATTTTTAAAATTATTTTCGTGTTGTATGGCGGGCACAACACGCAAGATACGACTCTTGAAGAAAACCAGCTTATCTAGTTAATCGTGTAGAAGAAAAGTCAATTTCTGAACTTGCTGGAAAGATAAAAAGGTCTCCAAAACTGTTTTGATCGTGTTCTCATTAGGTTTATGTAATTTACGCCAGTGTTATAAAAGAACTTCTTCGTCAACATGCTAGGCCTCACTTACACAGCGGTACTGTTGAAAACCCAATTTCCATGCAAGAGAATACGCCTTGCCACAAAGTTAAAGAAATAGCAAAATTTTTCTCGAAGGGTAAAGAATACCTGGAAGAGAGTGGCTACCTCATAATGCTGGCTTAAATCCCATAGAAAATGTCTGTAAGATCATTGGAGAGAAAGCTCAGAAGCGAAAAAAATTCTCAAAATCTTTATGATTCAGGACGTTTCCTGATGGAAGAATGGGAAATGACCCTAGCATATTTTCTAAAAAATTAATTTGCCCCTGCGTTCGAAGATGCAATCAAGTCATTTATAGTAAAGGAAAGTTCACAAAATATTAAACTTCGTTAGCGTTCTTCATATATAAAGGCCAATAAATAATGATATTAGAAGGATTTCTGATGCGTTCCTTAACTTTTACCCAGGGCAAAACGTGCATTATTTGTTGTTTAAGATCAATATTTATCTATGGTTGAAGATAAATGTAAAATCCTTATTTATAATTCACACATACTGTGCATCACTAGTGCATGTTTCATGTATATTGCGAAAACGTTTATGCATGTACATGCAAAATATTGCAAGAAATATAGATTTAAAAATTATTGTTGTTTTGTTCCCTATATTTTGGGCACTACAGTATACAGAAAGATACATAATGAAAGTTTATTCTTAAGCAATAAACACCTTACGGACAATATATATTCAGACTATAATATGAACATTGCAAGGACGTCTTATTTATAAAATTGACGGGATTGTTTCAAACCATGAAAAGTTACTTATTCACAGGAAGTTCACATAAAGTTAAAGTCTAACGTTATCTTTGAGAAAAACATTAACAATTGCTTTCCACTCTAGAGTGTATAAAAGTGTGAGGGCCTCCTGAAGTACCTAGGCCGCGCATGAGTGCGCTTGTGCTTGTCTTACGGCAAATATTTCAGGTAAAAGATTGCTCTTTGAGCACTAACAAATGTACGCAGAAGTTCAAATTATTGGCATGTCAAATAGTAAAACCTTATTTTGCTTTTGCTTAAAGCGTTTCTCTACTCGGGTACACAAAAATTAACATTAGCTTTGGTAGACAAACATGGAAAAATATATACGATATAATTTTGGTGAAGGTTAGGACTGAGAGGCAAGCGCATATAGATGCGCATCAAGACGTGTTGCTGACATGTTCTAGCAGAAGCAAAACAAACAGTCCATGTTTTGCTGAGGCCTGATTGCATGGAGGGCTCGGGGGCCTTCATTTCTTTTTCATCTCAGAGCTTGGCTCCATAACATCGGCCTGCACAATTTCCATTCAATTAATTGAAGCAAACTTGGAGTACATTTTACGGCTATAAGATTACAGTGCTGTTCTTTAGAAGTAAACAGGAAGTAATTATTCGCTACAGTAATAAGCACGCTGTAGGTAGGCGTCAACGATAGGTTCTCAAAAATATTTTTAGTGCGTTGTTACAGTGTAAAAATTCCAGTATAATGAGAGAAAATTTTCAACGATTAGCATCGTTTCATCAATTGATTATCCCATTAAATGCGGCATGCGTATCTTATAACCGTTTTGGGTGCGGATATTTCCGTCATTTGCAGTTAATAGGTTAAACAAAGAAGCAAGTTATTTCTTTTAACCAGTCCACGGGATATATACAGATTGAAATCCCAATGGAACGTTCTATCATCTCCTATTTGAAGCTAGTTGCCCATAGTAATTCTAAAGGCAATTAGTTGTATCAGTGCTAAATGGAAGAATTTAAGGAAAGTTGCGGGGGAGAAATTTTACCACCACGTGTCCATGGCGTAATTTTTTCGAGCACACCTCCGGCAGAACTGCCTACAGTCACATATTCATTTAAGTAAAAGAGGATAAAATGCTACTGTCACATATTTATTTGCGTAAAAGAGGGTAGCTCTCTTTCTTAGCAACATACCCGCAGTCAAAACTGTTTTGTGCGATAAAATTTTTCAAGACCTTGTGAAACATATGGAATGAAGTTTTGCTTGTGGTTATCGCCAGAATAATCAAATCAGTTCTTCTATTTATCTCGTGGTATTCAAGTTTTCACAGATAGCAGCAGCAACAACGCAAAAGATTTTCAGTGGGTAGCAAATGAATAAGAAAAAATAAGTCGTGGGACCAATAAACGCAATCTACCCCTTCCATTAATAACAAAATATGCTCATAAAACATTAGACGGGAGACCCACAACCTAATTTACCACTTTCATTAACGACAAAAAGGGCTCAATAAAACATTAGACGGGAGACCCAAAACCTGATTTACCCCTTCTATTAATTACAAAAATGCTTAATAAAACATTAGACGAGAGAGACAAAAGCTAATTTACCCCTTCCGTTAACTACAAAAAGCGCTTTATAAAATATAGACGGGAGACCCAAAACCTGATCTACCCCTTCCATTAATTACAAAAAAATGCTTAATAGAACCTTAGACGGGAGACAGAAACCTAGTCTACTTCTTCCATTAATTACGAAAATTGCTTATAATAAACGTGGTGTACCACTTCCATGAATTACGAAAAACGCCTAATGGTAAACGTGCTCTACCTTTCCATTAATTACAAAAAAGCTTAATAAAACATTAGACGGGAGACCAATAAAAAATAAAAAAAAATGCTTAATAAAGCAGACGGGAGACCTAAAATCTGGTCTACCCCTTCCATTAATTACGAACTTGCTTAATAATAAACGAAGTCTACCGCTCCCATTAATTACGAAAAATGTCTCAGAAATAAACGTGGTCCACCCTTCCCACTAATTACGAAAAATGGCTATTAATAAACGTGATCTACTCCTTCCATTAATTACGAAAAATGTCTGGTGATAAACATGGTCTATCACTTCCATCAATTAGAAAAAAATACATAACAAAATATTATATCTAAGACCAATAACCGTGGCCTATCCCTTCATTTAATTACAAAAAATGCATAACAAAATATTGTGCGTGGGACCAACAACAGTTGTCTACCCTTTCCATCAATTGCAGAAAATACATAACAAAATATTATTCGTAGGTCCCATAAACGTACACCCCTACCAATATTTACATAAGCAACGTACCTGGAACAGCACAAAAATCGAAAGCAGCTAAGTAAAATCTAGCCAACTCCTACTCGTCCATGTGAGTAATTTTGAAGCTACTTCTCGCTCAGCGGTTCAGAATGTAGCCAATACGATGGCACGCGAATTAGATCGGAGTGGACTGTTTTCTAAACGCAGTGATTGGATTTGGCCAACAGGAAGGACCGACGCGTTACAATTTTGCACCTCGCAAACGACAATCGACATCTGAAATTGATCAGCATCCAATTTTCTTCTTTACGATTACCGGAAATGGGCTGGGCGAGAACCTGGAAGAATATTCGAACTGACTCCAAGGAGTTATCTTCAAGGCAACACTAAAACTTCGCGGAAACTCACGGCCAAGAGCTGAGTACAACGTCAGACGACAACACTGTGACACTCACTGAGCTCTCAACCCCGAACAGACATTGCATCTGGGAGCAGAGTGAGGACACCTACCGCACTGTCTCCCAGACAGCACAGCATTCGCTTCACTACGGCGAGTTGTAATACAAAGGCACCTATTAAATTTGTACCAGAAGTTGAAATGCTGTTTAACACTGAGCGATTGTCGTGAGAGAAAACTATTGTGCTGAAGCCAATGCTAATTGTGCCTGAAGATAACATTTACTTTCGTGAGCTACAGTCATAGCCACAGGCAATACTACCCCTACATTACTGTATAAGTAAATTGTGTAAATCGTATTATTGTAGGTCAAGAATACAATAATTTCTGAAGTTATATAAATGCCACATCAGTGAAAGTTGGTACCCTTAAAAAATAAATAGGCACAAAACTTGGCCAAATTTTTTCTTGAGTTCATGCGAAATTTAAAAGTTATGAAATTTTTCTGTATTTTGAAGCAATTATAACGTCAAATCCCTTTAGTGAAAGCTTGACGGCTACCAAAAAAGAGCGAAACATTACAGACCTTGCAGAAAGTTTACCCGTAGAAGGTTTAGCTGAAAAACTAGAGAGAAATCGGAGAACTTGGTCTTCATACGTGGAGAACCCGACAAGCCCTTTGAGATATGCTATACATACGCAGACAAGTCAGCAAGCATCCAAACAGCACAGGACCTGTCATAGTTGACAATGCTGGCGCTACTCCTTTGTCCGGACAATCCTGATGTATTGTCTTGAATGACTTGGCGAACAACGTTAAGCCCGTAGCTAGGCCTCTATTGGAAAAACCCACAAGGAAACGCGCATGCTCAACCACGAAAATACATGAAAACAAACTTCTAAAATATTCTCTTTATGGATGAGGCTAGAGATAGCCCAGATGGATAGGCCAACGTGTAGCGTCCTCATGGAGTTCCTACTCCGCTCTAATTGTGACGCCAATAAGGAGATGGAAGTGTTATGTTATGAACTGGAATCATAGATGACAAGCTTATTGGACCTTTGCAAGTCCCAGAGGGTATCAAACTCACGAGTCAAGCATACACAGCATTTCCAAATGAGCAATTGACATCAGTGCTCGATAACCCACCATTACCACATCGCCGTCAAATGAATAGCACGCACAACGATGTTCCATCCCATTCAGTGAAGGTTACCACTTCATTCAGTGAAAGTTTGGACATAAGAGGAAAGCGTCCTGTGACAAAAGGCGTGTTCGATTTAAACAATAACTCAATATGTTAGCTAAAATCGAGCGAAAAGTCAATTCAGACCGTTCTTTTCACCACTCTGACTTGAGTTTAAGGCCTTAAGTGCACCCGGCTTGAACCGATAACTCAATTCTGCTCCGGAGACAGTTTGAGATTTTTAAGTGTAATGCACGCGACTTTACCCTAAAGTAAACAACAAAGGTGGCATAGCAAGAAACTTTTTTCCTTTCCGTGAATTCATATTAAAATAAAAGGAAGATCTTTGCAGTTTTAACCTCCTGAAACAATTATTATTTTTATATTAGTTCGTTTTCTATTAAATCAACAGGAGAATAGAAGAAAACTTATTTTAGGGTTAACTTAACCATATTGCTCTGGTGGCATCATATGGATTGCTAAAATGATAAAAACATATCAGTCACTCGCACGGACCAGCGTTGTGTTCTGTTTACATAGTGCCATCAGTGTTGCGTCCGATGTATCCCAAATACCCTCTTAGAAGTTAGCTGAGCCAGTTCCATACTTCCACCATATCTTAGGGAACATATTGTTGCAGTTTGCGAATAAGAAATGAGTAAGATTTACTTCCAAGGATACTTAACTTCTAAATATTAGGAACGTAGGACAGGTTTCGCTAATGACATCAAAGCTTATCTTAATGTTTTACAGCTGAGGTCCTAAACTCCGTTCGATTGGAACACGCTTAAATTGGTCCGGAAAGTCAAATCAAGAGCACTTAAATATTCGACAGCGACGTCCTAATCGGAAACGTTCTTAGCCACCTTGCTCTTCTGATCTTAATCCCAATGAACAGCTCTGATCAATATTGAAAAGAGAAGTTCATGAAGGAGGTGCCCAATTTACATCGTAAGACAACTTCTGGCTAAAAACTGCTGATGCTGTTGGTACCATATCATCATCTCAAGTGCACCGACTGAATTCCTCACTAGACAAAAACTGTTTGACGTAATTGCAAAAATTGGAGTTCTATCGACAAATAACTTGCTTCTCTAGCGCATAACTATTATATTCATTGATTTCTTTTGTTTACATTGATTTTAAGAGGTTCACTGTTTGAACTAAATACAATTATGATATTGAAATACGGTTCCATCATCCTAAACCAAATTTTTAGCGACATTCAATAAAGTGGTTGCAGTAAAAATTGGTTCAAAATACAGAAGAACTCATAACTTCTAAAATACTGCAAGAGTTCCAGCGAAATTTGATCAGTTAACTAGCTAGTTGTTTTTCAAAGTACCAACTGTCACTTACGTGAAGTTTGCGTTATTTCAGAAATTAACAAAATCTCGACCAGTAATAAAGCGATTTACACAGAATACATGTAAACTACTAAAAAACTATGCTTAATTTCTCCTAAGCGTATAACCAAAATGCACAAAAATTAGTTGAGATATTTGGTGTAGCTCAGCATATCCCAATAAAAGAACAAAAAACTTGCTCCAAGCACTCATATTCTCGAGTGTAATGCAAGAAATCTACGCTTGTAACTTCAATAATGTAATTTAACGAGTATATTATATGCACCACCTACTAATACACAGTATCTATATTGCACTAAAATCCGCGGAATCTACGCTGAACACTTGAGTTACTTATAAGTTTCATGCAAAACACGAACCCATTTTCAGAGGAATTGTGACTCATTCCCTGGTGTTTGTACGCAATTTATACTACTAGTAAGCTAGAATCCTGGCAGAACTCACAGCCTGCAGCGTAGCGTTACCTTCCGCGACGAAAGAAAGAAAGACACTGAGCAGTGAGCAGTCTGAGTTCCAAACATATATTACCCTCCTCGGGACGCGGACACACACACGGCACAGTCACGTACGCATTTTCTTTTCCCCAGCGGTTCAGCTTTTTGTAACGAGCCCAAATATGCCTATCGAAGCAATGAAGAACATACTGCACCTAGAAGACCATTTCACAGTTTTTCAAGGGTGCAATGCACTTTAGCAGAATACTGTCGACCTAGCTGTCACTGTGCAAACTGGAAGAACGCATACACATATAAGCATTGACTAAAGGAACTTTCACATGGTTTTTAGTACAAAAATAAGATCGAAAACAGCTCAAAAACTAGATAAGCCCTACGAGAGCGCAGCTCTGGGCTAAGCAATGTATACAATGCTAACGAAAACTCCATATTAGTGCTGAATACTCGACTTCATCCTGACGATCAAAACTTAGTCATCGGCTGCTCGAATGTAACAATCGTAGCAGTTCGTTAAATTTCAATTTCAAGATCAGTCGATAACTTTCTAAGTAAGGTTCTGACACGGAAACAAACGGACACGGAAACAAACGGACGAATAGATCATCATAGAAAGTGCATGACTTGTTTCTCGGAATAGCCTTAACAGTTTCTGCAAATTCCTTACATATTCGGCCACAGCTTTCTGAGTTATGATGCTAATAAACAAGAAGACAAGAGAGACAAATAAGGAGATAATAAACAGGTAACCGACCAATAGTTCATCACCAAAATTTGGCCATTAATTTCTCGTATTACTCTTAATGTCACATGGATTTCATCCAAAGAGGCACAAGGGACACAAGTTAACAATTCCTGCAATTTTCATAAAAATTGTTTTAGAATTTTTTGGATTACATTGCCAATTAAACAAACAAACAAACTGTTGAACGAAGTATCGCTCAAAGTTAATCACGTGTTTTCCCGAACGTAAGTACCTGACAATTCTTGGAAATTTCATGAAGTTCCGCCCCTTGCTTCTCGAAAATATTTGCGACAGATAAATGCCGACAAAAACATAACTTCCTGAGAGTAGGTAAGAAACGATGGAAAGAAAATGATTTAGGCGCTGTGCAAATTAGCAGGAATATACTTAGAATTTAACCATCAAGATAGTGGAACCTTCAGAAGCTTTTCAACTCAAAAAATAAACAGGATAGCTAATAATTTAATATGAGTAACTTGTGAAAGTATGAGTCGTGGAAAACTTAAACGGTATTGAAGTTAGAACCAATATGCCCTTTAAGTGTTTAATTAAGCAATCAATCAATCACATAAGAAAGATAGCAATTAATCATTAGTTGTATCTGAAAAAATGTCGTATGTTTGAAGAAATTATCATATACCTATAAATAGGGAAAATATCTCATGTTTAAAGAAAAATATCTCATGTGTAGGGAAAATACTGTATGCCTAGAGGGAAAATATAGTATGGGTTGTAAAAATTGTCACAGTTGAAAAGCCCAAGCAAATTTTTAGGAGAAAATTAAACAATGACCATTGTATTATTATTAATAGAAGGTAAACAAAAACTTACCTGGAAGATGACTCAGTCACTGGTAAATTTAGCACGAAGTGGTGCATTTCCAAGACATAGTTAAAGAAACATTGACAGTCTCATTAAGTATAAATAAAGACAGTAAAACTCTAAAACTTACATTCAGGTTGAAAATATGCGTATAAAACTGTAGCTAACGGAACCTCTATAAACTTTCTAGAAGCGAATGACGGAGATTTATTTAAAAAACTGACATCGAAATCCACAGATATAACTCCTAGCACCTGATATACTCAGCTGTTTTATATACGTCAGCATCTCATTTCCAAAACTCCTACGGTTTACATTCGTGCGAATGTATGCTTTCATAAACTCTAGATGAAGAAACCTCCACAAGCCCACCAAACATAAACGAAGAAGTTCCCTTTAAAACACCGGCAGTAAAATCCACAAGAATCCCTTAAACTGGGTCTCACGATAGCCAAGTTAGGCCGATTCCCAGATTCCAACAGCGATAAAGATCAGCAAACTTCGGCGACGCCTTCGCATAATTTCTGTTGGTGTTCTTATAACTGCGGTGCCGCCGAGCTGATGTCAAATAAAAAAGAAAGTAAAACTTGACAAATTGTAGCAAGAAACGGCATTGATTTTCATGTCCTAAAATAGAATAAGTAATGGGTCCGTGCCAGGCAGATGAGAAATAAGAGGAAAGTAAACTTAAAAAAAAACAGAAAGGTGCGTTAATTTACATGTCATGCAAGTGGACAAATCATTGTGTACATATGAATAGACCTGAAATAAAACAGAAAGCAGAAGTGTAGAAAAGGCAGGCAGAGATCAAAACTCAATCAAATGACACGCGAGTGGCATTACGAATTCATCCACGCCAAGAGTTTGTGAAATAAATTAGAACGTAATGCTGACTCATAACCAAACGGAAAACCATCAGTTATTTTGACGGCATGGGTACATGTAGAACTATTGCGTCGTTACTAATGACCACCATCGAGCACGACTGGTATTTTTTAACTATAAAATGCAGAACAGCTATAGGTGTAGATACCTACATGTGGTCCATTGACAGTTAGGCTCCATTGAAACTTGTCATTTATCTTATGATGAGCTTTTGGCCTCGAAGACGGAGGTAAAAGTGGATTTTTAGCATGGCTTACTCCCTGCTGCTAGCAATTATTGTGACTCTCTCGTGGAAGTCGATCGATCTAAGCCAATTTTGCTCTTCCGAATATTCCGACAACATAGTTTCACCACTTTTATCCGTGTTGTAGATATTTAAATTAACATAAGTATATTTGAGAAGGTTGAGAACTCCATTTTCAACAGAATGCCTGAGTTTCCCGTGGTTTCCTGAGTAGCTGATTCATGGTTGACGTCTAAAATTCTATTCTACGGGACGAACCAAAAGCACCTGTCGCAAACGTCAGCCGAGTGGACAAGTGGATTTTGCTTGGATCGACTTCGACTAGTCAATCGAACGAACTTTTACTGTGCCGATTCAGAAGTTTTGGTGTAGACCAAATTGTGGTGGCTCCTTTTTACAAAAAAAAATCCTGCTGCCAGAATAACTGCAGAGGCGGAAATTGATGGAGCCTGCTTCCAGTCAGCTTTCAAACACCAGCCTGATCCAATATCTTCGAACTAATCCTACTATAACTTACCATCGGATATGTTTGCTGGCAGTTACGCTGAAATACACATTACAATAAACAACATCACTTAGCGGCATCAGTCAGAGAAACTAGCTAGAACAGTTGAATTGCATATTCTTTGCACAGTTTATTTTAACACTGTCAAAACTATTATGTCTATCAGGCACTACGCTACTGAAATAAAACTGGGGATTGAACGTCACTACTTCCCTCCTCCTTAGAGATTATTTGCCAGAACGCTGCCTTGATAAAACCCAGAACTTTTACTGAAGCTTAAACCTCTTTAAACCCGTTGCAGACGATAGTACTTGGAGAATTTTTTATATCACAATATTCAAATGTTCCGTTGTGTCTACGCTGTCCATAACTGCATGTGTGTTTACTTAAGGCCGATTCCCACTTGATGAGCTGGAAGCCAAAAATGTGCCTGGCAGCCAGTCTCCACGTCTTGCATGCAAGCTTGGCTTCTAGCTTGGCTCGCAAGCCAGTTGTGGTTATGCTTGCATCTCAGTTCCCAGTTGACTGTATGGATGATGGGAAACCACCGGAAACTTGCTGCTGCCAGGCTATTGCTCAGGCGAAGGCGCCAAAAACGAAGAGTGTGGGTGAAGCTGCTGTTTGTGCGAAGGGCAGATAGAGGAGAGTACCGGTTACTAGTGCACTAGTGGGCCTACATTTCTGCTATCACTTTGGGCTTCTTGTGGTCAGGATGCTTTTTGTCCCATACCGCGGTGAATTTTGCCATCTCTTCACAGGTGTTCAAACTTTTTCCAATCAACTACCACTTTTGGCGCCATTTTACATTAGAAATAACACCGCAATAATATTTAATTCATCACCTGAAATTCAACAAAACTGATGTGGCTGCCAGCAAAAAATAAAACGATTTATTTTAGTATTTTTTTTTTTTTGCTGGCTGCTACCTGAAGGGAACAAGCACAAAGCAAGGAACAAAATTTTTGACTGGGAGCGCGTCGATGATCGGCTACCAGCCTAACAAACGAGCTGCCAGCACAATTTTTAGCTGCAAGCCAAGGTAGTTTATTGGCTGCCAGCCCACATTTTTAGCTTGCAGCTCATCAAGTGGGCATCGGCCTTAAGAAATTTGCATATACAGTATAATAACTATCGTATCAATTTGATCGGCAAGCGTACTACTTATAACAAAGTTTTTGATGTCTTTTCTTGTTGTTGTTGTTGTTGTTGTTATGTCTCCATCAGGACATGGTTCCTGATTTTGAGTAAATAAGTAAAAAAACAGTTGATTTTTTAGACTCACTCAACGCATTCAAACGCTGTGAAGTGAAATCGCATGACAGAAGACAATCGTGTGCATCTGGGTTTTATTCCCAGGGAGCTCTTCCTATCGCAGGGCTCGAGTCCGGGACCTGTTTATGAAGAAGCGGAAACTATTACCCATACGCGGCACCATTTCCAAGTGGTTTTTCGTCAGTTCTATACTGGACAGCATCTGAAAAATTGACAGCTGCTTTTTTTTTGCGCTCTCTCAAAAAGAGCACCGTCTAAGCGCGGAACACTACTCACTGAAATGCAGTCATCCAGTCAGTCAGGACGTAACTTTTCAGTGTACACGTTCCTGAGCATCATTATGAGGTAATGGCACAGCCCAGCTATGGAACAAAGCTGCTAGAATTATCGCAGGGCAACGGCGAGAGATAGCAGTTTGAAATGTGTGATTTTAAAGCACAAACAAGCAATTATTTTAAGCCTATTGGATCATAACACGAGAGGAGTTAGAGGTCAGTCTCCCAAAATGGCTTAGAGGAGGTAGTTAATGAGTCCAGATGAGTCCAGATTAGCCATGAGGGGGGGAGGGGTAAGTTATGTGGTTACTGAAGGCCATGAAATAAAAAGAGAAAATGTTTGCTTCAACGAACTTCCTTCTCTATTTTACTTATTCTTCTTTTTGGGTTCTACTCTGACGGTGTTTTTCCCCTTTCCTTTGTAGATCTACCCTTCAATTTAAGTATCAGACGTTAAGAGTAATTGAAGCCTTTGTACGGTAAGGAAGTGAAACTCAGTAACTTTCCTGGCGTTAAATTATACTTCAGATATCACCAATGCTTAAATTTGAAACTTAGCTAAGAAACTGCTCAGTCTGCGGCTGAAATACAAATTTCTCACGTGTACAAGTAATACTGAGGAGCGTTAGAAAGATTCACCAAACAAGCAATCAACCAATAAAATTCGCATAGTATAATATAGTGAGACGTCTCCATGACATTTCTAGGATAAAGTCCCAAGGATATTTAATGTGGCAATATCCCAATAACTGTTGAGTATGTGTTACCCCACAGAGCACAAAGTATCATGGATGCTGTTAAGCTTGGAGTTCAAATAATGCAAATCACTTACCCTTTGCTCCACGCTACTAACTTACCCTGTAAGCATCAACACAAGCACACGTCAACCTCTCCCTAAAGAAGCGGAAACACATCGCAGAGGGAATGCCCTAATCTCCAAAAAAAAACTGAGCGAATGCTTCACTTTTTCTTTTCAATTTGGAATAACTCAGGGGTCGCTCTGAGCTCCCATGCAAATGAGGCGAGATTCCATCGAGACTGAGCTTACAAGTCCGAAATACAGGCGAGCTTGTCAGCGCAGGCGCGTCGCATCGTGATGCCTCTAATTTATTCCCAGTTCCGGGAATATTTTTCTCGCGCAGACTGACAAACTAAGGAGATGGTAAGCAAGCATGAGCAGGTTTGCTCCGACGAGCATCAAAACAAGTACGCCTGCTCTTTTCGTCTCTCCCAAGTGAAGCATGTTTGCGTTTGATGTTGGCCACATTGAGCTACAGCACGTTCAGAGCAACATTTTACTTGTAACATGGAATATATACATATACAGGTTATATTAGTTCCAGAAGCAGGTAATGCGAATGCTGTATTACCCCAAAATAAAATAATATTTCAATGCAAGATGACTCGTTCGATCAAAACAAAATAATATTTCAATGCAAGATGACTCGTTCGATCAAAACACTTTCAGTGAAAGATTTTCTTACTAGATTAAAACATGGTTACTGGCAATATTATCCCCTGGAGCTCATGATATCAAAATCAGCATTTCTTCTCAAAGAAGAGTATGCTTGCCAACAATTTCAGTCCCTAAAATAAAACAGACTCAGTGCCATGTGTTCCCAAATTGAACATATTTTCGGGCATTAATAGTCCATTAAGCGTGTAATGCTGATCGCTGCATTTGCTCCTAGACCAGACTATGGTGGTCTTAAAGACTGATCCCGAGAAGCAAGCGAGGTTAAAAAAGTATATGTTCTCAAGGCAGGACCTGTCTAAACACGAAGCCTTCCAAAGCGGAACATATTTACGAACAATAACACAATAAATTCCCTAGTGTTAAATTACAGATCCATACAGACCAGTGAGAATTCCAGCTCCTGAAGATCTTCACTAGTAATTATGCACGTTGAGCAGCGTAGTTTTATAATATCTTGACACGTAAATAACTATGAACGTTAATACTAAATTAACTTCCTATGCACTAGTAAGCCAAAGGAATTTATTAAATTTCATCAATATTACACATAATATGGATATTCGGTGTTTTTTGATCATTCTACGAGTATTCTACATAACGTTTGCGCATCAAACAAAACGTGTTGACCTAAACTCTTCATCCAAGTACTTACTGCACTAAACAGTTATATTATCCTAATTGGATAAATTCGAGCTATTGTTCAAAGGCAATGTTTGCCAGCATCAAGCAAAGCATGCTGACCCAAACTCCGAGTCAAAGGTGTAAAACACTTCCTGCAATGTTAAAACTTCTTTGCAGCTTAATGTTGGAGAAGCACGTTTTAGCAAACTGTCGGCAAGAGTCGCTGGGGAGCGTAATTATATCTATTTTGTTCGTAAATAGAATGCGTAGCAGCAGGAAAATGTGAAAATTTTAACGTGGCAACACTAATGAATGGTCAAATGCAAAGGAACCAACTATATTTGTACTGGTGCAAGAGCGACGATACCCTGGAATGCTTTAGATGAACTGAAACAGTTAAGCTGCAAGCTAACTACTCAACTGCAGAGGTTTGTTTGCAGTCGACTTTTTATATCCAGAGCGATCTCTTCACTCATAGATAATTCATTTAAGGATTGCCAATATCCCCGGTAGCTGTCTTACTGCTAAAATACGCGGCATGCAATACTGAAACTATCACGAAAAACTCAGTTTAACGGAAAGTTGAGAGCGACATAGTCATTTATTGTTTGGAATATTCTATGATGAATAACTGCGAATGTAAATGAGCAAATTGTTGTCACAAACTTGAAACGTATCCTACTCATCTTACTCGCGACGTATGAAGTAGCAATGGTGGCGTCAACGTTGCAACAAAACATAAAAATTTTACTATTTTCATGATTCGACGAGCGAAAATAGCGCCACGAATGAATAGTAACAATTTCTTGCGAGTCGTAGAGTTGCTGGCGTAAAAAAAGTAGAAATAGCAATATTTAATTCTTTGACATTTTTATCAT
>LQNS02277099.1:2698785-2729853 GCA_001587735.2 Parhyale hawaiensis
CTAGTAATTAGGCCCAGTCACAAATATTGGTGGCCACGTACAATGAGAATAAATAGATACACTCAGCCTACACCTGCAGACACGAATGGCATTGAGCAGCTCAATTTCACACAGGAGATAGATTATAGAGAAGGTGCATTTTTTCATTCTCAGAAAACACTGCACGGTATATTCACAAGCCACTTAAGTTTCGACATCTCTTGAAGTTTAAGCTTGTTTCATAAATAAGTTACATCAGTTGGTAAACAGCATTTTCTATGCAAATTCACAAAAAATGGAATACGCGTTTTGGTAGGCTCATGAGCAAACACTGATAATTAAGTTCATTAGCGTTTGCAATTATTACCATTTATTTAATTTTGAAATACAGTCGCTCAGAATATTTTCTTGACAACTCTAACTGGATGTGAAGCAAGGGTTTCACATTAAAATGTTTAGTCTTCAGTTGTTTTGGACCACTATGACGTATGGAACTTCAATGTACGAAAATCAAGTAACAGGCCAGTGGTCATTATTGTAATTAAAATCCGCCAATCAACCAGGATTTTAATTATAGTTTTCACCTGAACTCTTCACTTGAAGAACTTTTAATTTATGTAAGCGCGTCGGCGAAGCTCGTTAGTTCAATGAAAAGAATTTGCCTTCGGCGAATGGATGTTACTGTAAAAATCAAACATTAATAAATGCTATATTTAGCTTCCTGCTGCAAAAATGAAAGGGATTGGGGTACACGCAGATACATATCAATATATGCATTGCTCTGGTAGCTATCAAAACAAGCATGCACAGTTTGAAAAACACCTAGTAAATAATACATTAGTAATTAAGTAGGTAAGCTTTTGATGTGGTTGCTTAAAGCGCACACAAGCATGTGCTTCTACAGCTCTATACGGCTCTGCACCGGTATGTCCAGAAAGTAGAGAGCGTCAGCAATGACGTCACATCGACGAATGGTACAGCTGAACAACCTATGAGAATTTTAATTTTCATCGCTAAACAGTGGCTAATTGAAAGTTTCAAACCCTCAACACATAAATAAACGAAAAAAAAACATATACTAATTGCATAATATGAATAATCATTAGTAAACAATTGCAATGCAGGCTATCACAGCTTCAGAGGCAAAATCTGGGGAGGTACCTATGGCGCCCCGATTTAACTTTTTTGAAGTGAAGCCTTATTTACACTTCGTGCAGTTCACATCGCTTTTCACGAAACCTTTTTGATATATTCCCGTATTTTTCGACTTAATTCATTCCACCTCCCGCTCCTGACTGGCCAGCTGCTTGAGCTGCACCCATACACACAACAAGGTAAAATGGTTGCCTTCACTTACAGAATGCTTGAGCAATAACTGTTCTTATGGTTTCTCTCACGTCAAGAATGTAACACTACTTATAGTTTTGGCTAAGATTAAGAGCCCAACCAACGGAGGCTTGAGGTCTCACTCTCAGTTAATGCGACTTGTCAATGTAACGTCATTCTATGATAAGCAGTCATAGCTGAGTTTTATTTTAGCCCTGGTGAGTCCTCCCGCGACACTCTGAGCTTCCTGGCTAGGCTTATCTTGAGGCACACCGTGTAAGAGCACATAAATATGCGGGTTTTCTCTCTCTACAGATATATATATATATACCAGTGGCCCGAGCTGTCATCATAAATGACGGCAGAAAATAAGTAATTCAGAAAAACCCCCGTTGTCTCATGTGCTTTTTACTCTTTAGAGGGCTTCTCAAATGAAAATTCAGCATTCAGCCTGAAAAATTGGATACATGTTATATTGGGCAGTCCGTGACTATCGCCCGTAGCACTTTTGATGTTTGGACATGTCCAAACACGGTCATGCAGGCGCTGGAAAACCCCGAGTGCGGGCCTCGTAGGAGTGTATTACCCTGTAAGATTGTACTCATGCCAGGATGGGCCAGGGAGTTTTACCAGGTGCTGGTAAAAACCTTGTAAAACCCCTGGTAAAACTGTTTTACCAGGCCCTAGTAAAACTCCATGGCCAACCCTGATTCATACAAAACCGTGTTCAGTACTTTAATTTCTTCCTATCTTTATGCCGTAGAGCGTGACAGGAAAGATATAAATATATTTATATGTAAATAAATAATAAAAGCACGACGTGAATTTTAATATATTGTACTGATTCTTTATTGAATTCAGCATATCCTTTTATTGTCAATTTCTCAAACAAGCATCAGTTTTGTAGGTAACAACGCTTTATTTACATAGCTGAAATCATAGGCACAGTGCACATTAAAGAAATATGTATCGTACAAATATAAACGTCTCCGATTTAGGTCAAAACATACCACGTTGCATGACCCAGATTCAGTTCTTTTATCCCAAGATTTCCCAACAAGCGGCCGCTTTGGTCAGCCTACGCACGAAGCTCGCTCTATGCCCCCGCGTAAAAACAAACGAAGCTCAGGCTACACATCTTTTTGCGCGTTTCAAATTTGTCATGCGTAAGACCGTTCTTGGAAGTCCAGCATTCGGGTGCGCCTTTGGAGTTCGCAGCCTCAAAGAAAGACTTCAAAGGTGCCGCTGCTTCTGAGAACAACTTGCTTTGGGTCCAGATGCAAAGGTGTGCGGTAGCGAGCTCCTTATGATGTGACCCATGTCGGTTGTCGGTGATTCAGAGAACTTGCTTCACATCCAGATAAAAGATATTAGTTACTAAGCACATCAAGCTGTTATCCAAGCCGGTGCTTCAGAGAACGACTTACTACGGATCCAGATAACGATACAAAGAAATGTGGTAGTAAGCACCTTTCTTGGATATCATGTCAAACCACAGTAGTGTTCTTTTTTGGTAAGTGGAATATGATAGTTGTATTATAGATTCAGAATACAAGGGCTATGCCTTAGCACTGACTTGAGATATTAGGGTCAATGCTAATTAAAAAAATCTCCGTAATGCAATTTGGATTCAGAGTTTATTTATCAAGGCTTTCGCGATCAGGCAAATTAAGGTCCAACGTGGATGACCTCACTAATGGTAAACAAAGAATATCTTCATCTTTAATGCATCTATGATCAGTATTGAGTTGTCACCAATGCAACTAAGAAACCACCATGCATGCATGGATTGTTTCCACTATAAGCATAACGGTAGCTAGTAAAAATGCATCTAAAAACCTACGGTGACTTGGAACATAATTTCGTAAGTTCATAGCTTTTGAAGATACAGGTACTGTACGGTCTAAGGCTATTCATTAGCGTAATAATGCAAACAGTAATGGGAAACGTATAATACAAAAAGTGCGATAACCAAAGAAATAATAATTGATGCAATTCTTGGTAGGTGTACGCATTTGTACATTTAGCCGTCCCATTATGAACATTGAGGTACAAGATAGATTTCAAGAATTAAATTATACTGTCGACCTGTCTCTTCCTCAAAATTATCCAGTGGCATTATTGTAAGTTCGGGGTTCTGTTGCTATTTTTTTGGATTATGGTACTAGTTTGGCGAAAAACTGTCACCGCTATTAAAGCATTTTACAATGAAGGACTAACGGCACGCTTGCTATAATCCTCCTAATAGTTACATTAGGTTTTTTTAGCAATATTTTGGTCCTTATGCCACACTTGTAGAATATCTGAAAGAGCCCTTTCACAAGGCGAGTTTCTTAACAATCAGATATAAAAATGGCATCTTTCCCTCCCATTGGAAGCCAGACTCTTGTCCAAGCAATAACATAATAAACATTTCGTAATAAAATAAACAACAAAGAAGACATCAAAAAGTTATTTACATCTTTCAATTCAGAGAAAGACGTCAGGATTCAGCTTGCACAAAGAAGTATTGTTGGTACAGAGCATGTTGTTTTGATGAAGCTGACCTCGCTTGTAACGAAACATCGCTATAACTTTGAAGCGCGGCACTGACTTTAATTGATACCGTACGATATAGAACTATGCCTACAGTATATTCAATTTCCAAATCCACAACAATACAAAGAAACTGAGGACGCCAATATTGGCGTACAATACAAAGGAATACGCACACAGTTAATTCTATTCAACAACGTTATCAACACACTGTTTAACCATTATTTTTAAAGCAACACGGTCTTAAATTATGAATGACAATTTCAATTTACTTTATGACAATTAGAAAGAAGTAACTATTCAGTTGGTGGGCGTATCATAATTCAGAAAAACTGTCAAAACTAACTTTAGTCAAAAGAAATGTATCGTAAGCACTTAAGGTCAATCTCAGTACAACTTTTAATAGTGTGAAAAATGGGCACACATTCACTTTCTTCATCCAAAACACTACAGACAAACCAACTGACTTTATTAGGATCGATAAAATGGAAAGAATCCAACGCAGAGCAACGAATTGATATCTCAGCTGCGACATAAGTCGTATGAATGTTGCCTAAAAGAACTGGGTCTGATCTCTCGAGAGCAAAGACGTCTCAGGGGCAACTAATAGAAACATTCAAGTATTCGAACGGCTTCAACGATGTACCTACAACGGGGCTCTTTGAAGAGACCTCAATGATCGCTTGCGAAACAAGGGTCAAAAACTCAAGCATAAAGCTCGAAGAACGACCTTAAGTCAGCAGTTCTTTCCGTATTTCATAGTCAGCATTTGGAATGGACTCCCTTCGGATGTTGTTAGTGCGGAATCAGTCAACGCGTTTAAAAATCGTCTAGACATATATTGGGAGAAATATCCTCCGCAGCAAAGAACTCCTCCAGCAGTCGCAAACTCTTAACGGCCAAAGCTTCCGAGGCCACCTTAATCCGTATCCTTCTCTCTCCCGCTCCAACTACACAGTTTGATGTCTCTAAGCTCCGCATGTCAGCGGCTCTTGATCGTGCTTGCGTGCATTCAAGATCGTCTCATGGGCATGGACTCTTCACCCTTTTCTTTCTCTTTTCTCCTGTCCTCTATATCCTACTGACATATTGGCAATAGTTCATAGAGTGCCGGGGCCAATGTCCCGGTGTCTCTTTGGGAATGGGCCTATTGGTTCGTCTACTGCCGCCTATCTAATCTAATCTATTAATAAGTAATCCCAGCCGATGCAGTTACACTGTGAATTAATTAATTAATAAATTCCAGCCCCACAATTAAACGTGCAACAGCAACTAACTGCATATATGTATATAATATCTATTTCCGTTGACCCCGTTTCGTATTAATCAAATTTTGTAAAAGAAAAACTGTACACTTCATACCCTCAATAATTCCATGAGCGACTGGGACGAAAAGTCTGCTACATATATGAAGTCCCATTCATTTATTTGTTTATTCATGGCGTATTTCTTAAATGAACAGAGTTAGGAATCGCTCGCCGGTCTCCATTAAGTTTCTTTGGACTGAGCACAAAAGACTTTAATGAGAAGCGTCAAAGTACGTCTAAAAGGCACGAAAATATAAACAGGCAGTTGTTGAAAATTACTGCATATGAAAAATGAAGTGAGAGACGTAGTAAAGTTGCTTGGTGCATCAGCTCGCTGTAATAGTGGAAAGAACATTTCACCATTTTGGTGGCAGTACATATACATTTAGAAACAAATGTAAAATTCATGCAAAAAATCAATTTCAATAAGGAAAAATTAACATAGCTGGGCACGATATGAGGAAACCCGTATCGCGGTAACCGATGACCAATCCCAAAAAAATCCGTATCGCTATAGTCGATACGTTTTTGGATAAACTTTTATCGCTCATATTGATAATCGATAGCTGATAAATTTCTGTAATGGCAACCTCAGATGTCATAGTTTAGGTAACGAAATAAAGGAATCCAAAACTCTATTCTGATCGTAAAATATTATCATATTATTATCATGTACATAAACGTGTTCGCCATAACCTTTTTCTCTCGCAAGTAGTGAATTCTTTAAAGATAGACTGTTCTGGCTCCGATAATGTTTCTCAACAGCTATGGAAGCCTGAATTGACTAAATTTTCTGGCATTGACGCATAAGTACAAATAGTGACTACATTTCAGCGACCACATTCTGATAAGATCTGTAATGAGAATCTCACCTACAGTATTATCGCTGTTGTGAAACTCTCAAAGTGAAATAAATTTGCAAAACAAGTATAAGATGTCGACAAATTTCAATAAAAATCTTGACGTTTCAGGAAACTAATTCCCATCTTCAGAAGTTTTAAAACCGATAAAGGATGAACAGCAATATGAATATTTAATTTTTCAGGAGCTAAAATTGTGTGTTTGCATGAGGAGACCTAAAAGGGAAATGACTGCAGTGCGCAACGAGGGTCCCTATATAAGCGTCGGTCGGTATGGGAAGCGGGCAAGTCCAGTCAGAGGCAAAAGTGTCAGCCATGGATCGTGACGAGAGGCACAGCTGAAGTCATTATGTTAAGGCTAGGTTTGATTGTATGGATATATAGTGATTCTAGAGTTGCGAGTTCTATTGGATTAGAGTAAGCTATGATAGAAAAGTCTTTCTATTCATCTCCGTGCTGACTCAAGCATGTACAGTCTATAGCATTGCGAAGAACACTTCACATACTATGATGCTAAAACCAGAGATGCAGAAGTTATCACTTGTTTCGGTTGTTGACAATTTTCATTGTTGAACACACGTTGATCAATAATTTGCTTGTGGAAGACGCGTAGCCACAAATTTAACGGACTCTAATATGAACGCTCTCTGCTTCCTTCCATCTGAGCAGCGTAACCTTTTTTTTTTTTTGTATCCATGACATGCAGAAAAACTGCTTTATTTTTAGCAGGCACTAGCAATTATTATCAACCAGAGTACCAGCTGTCTTTCGCATTGAAGCTTTTACTATTCTTGATGGTGGTGCGAATTTTACTGAAAAATATATCTCATAGGTGTAGAATTGATCTTCCGTAAAATCAAACGGAGGTTGTGCCACGATGAATTCAAAATTTTTCTCCAGCCAGTAAAAGCACGATTATTAGTTTTAAAGTACTTAACAGTGAAGTAGCGCCAACAAATTTTTTTCAAGCAAAAAATATTCCCGGGAAATGCGCAGTTCCTACTGTATTTTGAATAGCAGCGGTAGAAAAATCTGGATCGAAATTTTGACGTCAATTCTTGAGGGGGTGGGGAGGTGTGGTGGTGACAACAAACTCCTGCTTTTCTTTAACTGTCGTAATTACAAATATTGTGAATGCGTGCTAACCATTAGATTTTCAATTTTTAGTGAATTCAATAAAGCACTCGGTGTTCATGCTAATACCTGCCTAAAGTTTCTTCCCTCCATGCTGATTGCAATTTTTTACCAGAAGATTTTGCGGGTCAGCCTAATTGTACTTCAATAAGTGGCTGATGAGGTGCAGGTCATTTAACAGCACGGGAAAAGTGGCTGTCAGTGGAGGCCGAAACTGAAGTATAAGAAGTGGAAGGCTACCGTCATTTCCTAAGGGAACACCCTGCCCCAGAGGGTGCTGAGATTAGCTACGGTTATATTTTTTTCGAGAAATGGATAGATGAAGGTATCTATGAACGGAACCACATGCAGTATAATATTATCTTGAAAGACGTACAGGAGTAGACGACCTAAGCCCTTGGCCTTGGGGCACAAAAATTTACGGTAGCTTTTCACGGTGGCTTTTTGAAGTCCGTAGCTTTGTGTTGAGCTCAGTTCTCGAAGTCGCTATAGACATGAGATATAATTAAGAAGCCGGTAGCACATCAGCCACTTATTGAAGTAAGATCTGGCAGGCGGCAAAGAGGTTTAATAATCCCTGTAGGCTGGTGCAACCTGGTGTCAAAACAAAAACTAACGTTCACAACGGGGCAGAAATTTAAGGCGGTTGGTAAACTGGATACCGCCTCCACTAAAGAACTGAAAATCTATGTCGCAGTAATAAAGTCAAACCAGCGTAAGCAGTCCTTTAAGTGCGGGGTTGAATTGAACGCAGCAGTGCCAAATCTAATCTATTAACTAATGCAGTTTGAGTATTGGAATATAAATATAATTTTATCGATTGAGACAAGTTATACCGCGCGCTTAAGTGAGATCTAGCAAAGTTGCTTTGTGTTCTTAGCCACGCCCATCGGACTCCTCACGCTGGTTTGACTGTAGGGGATAATTTTTGCAGCTAAAACAATTGAAAATATTTGAAAAACAGCATGAGTTCAAAATTTCAAAGCTTGAAAGAATACCAACATACATCTACGCGCCCCAATACAACTAGCTAGCCAGCTGCCGCTCTAAAAAGTGGCCAACTAGTTAGTGAAGCGCAGGTCCCTTATGTCGCCTCCCCTTTATTTCCTCTGCGGAGATAATAAATATAAGAAGAGTAAGCCTAAGCTCTTTTTCCGCTAGTATGAGAAAGCGACGAAGTGGCTGAAATAAAGTGGCTGAATTGGCTAGCCTCTAAAGAGCAGCAAAATCCGCCTAAAAGTTTCAAAGAAATACGTGGAGAGCATGTAGAAAATTCTCCAAACACTGGTGGGACGCAGAGTGGTTATTTCCCGAGTCTACATGACGGATACTCTGTTTTCCTTCATCTAATCATGGAAGCGAACGAATTCCTGGATGAGACCGTAAGCCTAATCCTAATTCAGATCTTGGGTCAGAGGCTATAGCATCGCCGCAGTGCTCATTAGCTTTCTAGCTTTGTGATGTGATCAGAGGCACCATAATTACATCATAATTCTGCTGGTCCCTACTTTACTTGGTTAGTCAGTTATAGTTAGTTAGCTACTTAGTGCAACCGTGACTGTGACCATGACTCTATCATTAGTATTAGATAGAGGAAAATATTTGTAGCCTTTACGTATCCAGGATACGAACGGAGCAGGGATCAATAGGAGGATGAATAAAGTTCAAATTTAAGCTGTAACCAAGGAGCTTCAATGAGAGGAGTATGCGCCAGCCTTCCCTGGGCGAGTAAACACATGGCTTTGTCACGTGACTGAAGCTGGCGTTTGGAGATCTTAAACTGGCTGAACTGGCAGTGGTCAGCACATATAGTTAAAGAAGATACAGAGAGGCAGTTCCTCAATATTTTGGCAAAGACAATTGTGTCTGATGATTTATATCCCAGCGCTCACCTTGTTATTTTCATCATCAGATGGTATACAGGATACAAGTTTTCTTTACATATTTCCATCCGCTCGGAATTTTGTCGATGGTGGATGACTATAAAAATTTGAGCTCAGGACTCCTTTCTATATATGCTGTGGGAGGCAATGCCGCTCTCCGATTGGATAAGCCCCTCAGCCAGTTTAAGGGAAAAGTTTACTCGCAACGCTCCCGTAGGATAAATAGATAGGGTGCACTCCTCTCTATTAGAACCTCCTTGGCTGTAACTGCTCGCTGGTCTTAAGTAGAAGACTTGGAATATTTTTCACCCATCGTATGCAAGATACGGGTCCGAGGGCATGATAATTGAAGAATTTTGTTGTTGTTCTGTAGAATTCCTACCCGCTCTTTCAGTAATAGATATAGAAAAATTAAGGTAGGGTGGGTCTGAGATATCACTGAAAAACGTTGCTTTTCTTTTGTGGAAATTTCACAGGTTGCATCTAGTAGAAATTAAGATGATAAAATATGTAATTTTCGTATTGCGATTATTTATCCCCAATATTTTATCACGATAATATCCACCTAAGGAAAATGGAGCAAAAACTGAGCTCAATTACCCAGCAAAATCACTATAGCCATGTTGACTAGAATATTATCGCCAAACTCAAGTTATTAGTCATCGCTTAAAAAGTTGGAAGTTAATCTCATTAGCCAACAATATGACTGCACAGTGGACATGTGCAACAAAATATATTACTATCCAGAATTAAATTATCAGTCCATTGCGAAAGGGTTGAAAGAAAAGGACGTCAAAGATCCCACGATAAATTAGTTACTATTATTAAGAAGTTTCAAATTAATATTAGTTAATTAAAAACTAATGAGGTTAGATAGAGCAAGCAATCGATCAAGAGCTCAGGGGCTCGGAAGTCGGGAGAGAAGAGGGAATTAGAGCGGCTCTAATTAGAGGGATCTGAATGAGGGAATGATCTAGAAATTCTGTGCTGTAATATTAAGCTGAAATTTTGGTGAACCGTGAAGCTCACTGACTGCCTGAACAGAAATTCATTGTTTAACATGTTGCTATAACAGGGTATAGCACTGGATAATAAACCGTATCTAGATGGGGAAATTCATTCTCCTGCGACGTAGCATTATTGCTATACTTCATTATTACAAATTATAAAACTTCATAGTAATCCGCATCTACCAAACGGATTCATTGACTTAGGACTTATGTAGCATAATTGTGTAATTTGTAACTATAGTAAACAATTAAACTTGATGGTATGAACTGTACATAAAAGAGAAAATTTAACGTAGTAACGTAATATTGTTCTACTTATTACACCATGGCCCGAAACTTGTGGGTACATCGTAAACACCACAAGAAATTGTTATTAAATGGAAAACAACAGAAAATAATTCAATCTTATTGTAAATAAAATGGACTGTGAAACGTAACTTTGATAAGAAAATTACAGTCTGACTCAGTAGCTAGAACACTCTTTAGTCTGGTTCTTTACGTGCATGGCAAAGCTTGACTTCTCTAGAAAAATTAGCTTGAGCCTCAACCGAATAATCCTTCAATATTGACAGCGAATTGATATTGTTGGTGAAGTGAAATTGCTCTCAGAAATTAGCGTTAGGCTTAATTAATTAAACTCCTGTTTCGTAGTCTATCTTTTGATTGTACCCAAGATACGCGTAGCTAGCAAAGGATGCTGCCTTCTGTCTTAAAGGAATTCTCGTGTTTTTAATCTACATTATCATACGTCAGGATAAAAGCATAAAGTACCTGCGAAAACATACTATTGTTGGTCAAATCTTTTCTTATGTATAAGAAAATCGTATTTGAACATTAATAAAGCGTATTTACAGAGAGAATACAATCATTTGATTAGAAGGAATATTCAATAAGTAATATCAGTATCACAATATGATATTGAAGTGATGTTACACATACGGATACTGTCAACACGCTGAAGGAAATCTATCTTCGCCAGTGTGATCTAGCATTAATACGAACAAGAAACGCAACTATATTCTAGGAAACAATATCGGCAAATGATATTGGAAATGTGCAAGCACTGTAATTGTCTAATCAAACGAAATCAATGTTGAAACGCAAGTATCAACAGGAATATTAATGACAAACTATGTTGAAAAATTACATTTAATATAATTTCCAAGTCTAACAGAGTTCAATTTGAAGTTTAAATACCGAATGGGAATTATTACCAAAAAAAGCTGCACTCTACAGACCTGCGCCAAGCAACGCAAAAATCAAAAACAGAATAACAGACTAAGAGACATACAGACCAGCAGTCAAACAAACAGATGAATTACCACCAAAATTCAATCATCTGCTCTTATTAACAGTAATAGAAGTTTCGGGCGAATTCATGAAGATCCGCCCACAATTTTGCTAACAGACACACAGAGCCCGGAATATTATACCTATCCTTCTTGGCCGAGAAAATAACTTAGAAATTTCGTATTAAAGTAAACTAGAACCGACGCTGTTTACACATCAGGAGCTCCCAACCACGACCCAGCGATTCCGGACTGAGAACGAAGTTCAGTGCAACACGGCACCCACCAAATCCGGATGGACAGACACACACACACACGGACACGCTGAAAAGGATATATCTTTGCAGTTACTCCGCGTACAATAATCAGATTACCGACTACACACGGACCTGTACGCGCTCACGAGCGTTGCAATCTCCAAGTTCTTTGAAGCCGATGTCGAAAAGCAAATGTTGAAGGGAAAAGCTAACCAGAAAATGTACATAGTTGTGCTTACAGTGCGTATGAGAGCAGTAATAAACTACCTTTGTTTCTTGTAACAGAGTAGCTCACGGGTTTTCCATATTTTACTGCTAATTTAGCAATAAGGTAGCAACACTAAACGCAGTGTGTCGTGGTCATTATTAGCCTAACGGTATAAATAGGAAAGCTACGTTAATGGCTAGCATATACGTGAGGAAGGCCGCAGAAGGTCCACGCTGAAAGGTGCGGTAAACGCTGCATAAAGGCCAGTGTGTAGCTATATCAAGTCTTCTCAGCTGCGTTCATACTTCACGGTGTTCGCTTCCGTTGTTGTGTCCGCGTAACGGAGCTTTCTCAGTTTCTAGGGCAAGTTCGATTGGCCGCCAGTATTAAGACCTCGAGGCTTACCTAGTCCGAAACTTACGACGGAAGCTTTGGCTTTTAAACTTAGTGCTAACATGCAACGACTTGCCCTAGTCCACTTTAGGCTGTATATATATTGTATTTCACACTCTCTTTAAAATAAAAAGTTTCACCCCACCTCTGTGTAACCAACGCTCCTCTCAACGGAAAATAATGTCAATATCATCTCCTTATTTAGATCCAGGCATTGCACTAGTAGATCACTGCAAACTCAATGGCAATTGTATCTTACATTATTTTTAGTAATATTCTTATGTTAGTTCCAAGCATGAAAACCTCAGGATATTGTGTCCTATAGCCGTGTTGGGCACAGTCTCCATATGAGAAATATGTGAGTTTGTTTGCTTGTTGTTTGTTTGTTTCTTTGTTTGTTTGAAGCGTCGAATCGTGTTGCAAGTGTGAGAAACAACGTAATTACATTAAACCGGCTGCAAATACCATTTTAGGAGTAAGATTAAACTATTGAAAGTATCAATGGTAACTGATTAAGGGTTAGTGCTTGAGACTCAGTTCACCGGGTTGAAGCCAGGGCACCTGTCTCAAGGTTTTGAAACTCAAGCAGTGAAGGTTCAATTCCAGCACCCAATGGAACGTGCCCTAATTCACTGCAAATTAAGGGACATCTTAAACTTTAGAAGCGACGTTTGCTAAGCAAGCTGACTTTACAGTTAACATTTTAAAAAATCTTTTTAGCATAAACACAGTTGCGCTTGTAGGGATCTGACGAAGCCTTCGGTAGTTCTGATGCATGAACTAGGAGCGCAAAACCTAGAGTGTGACCCATGCTTATGTAACTATGGTTCTCCTCGAAAACTATGAACAATTTCGAAACTAGCAGAACATGCCTAACTGATGGATATGACATCATTGGGAATAGAAAGTCCGTATTTCCTATTACTTATCTCCAAAAACCCTAAAAGAAGTTCCCTAGTAGTGTTTTTTGACGCCCGAGGTACTGATTTGCTGTTTTAGTTGCCGAAGCGGCTAAGAAGTCTGCCCGGGTCAGAAGCGTGTGACAAGTACAATACTACTTCGTCTGGAATAGGGTGGGAGGGGTTCATTTTTTGAGAGAGATCCATAATTACATATTGAACTGTCTCTCACATAACAGGAAAAGCACATTTCGCTTTATTCATCGGAACTAGTCCTATTCATACTAAAGATGAAGTAATAGTTTTGTGAAAACCGAGTGGGAAAATCTGTTTGTCCACGCCACTGTACCAGTCGCTAATAGGTACACCTAATTGCTGTACAAGCTCAACTAAATAAAACTATGTACGAGATAACTTCGTTTATGGTTACACTAGCCCTTGATATTTTTCCCATATACCGCAGCCTATATTTTAGGTGACATTTTCACTAGTATTTTTGCAGGAAAAGGCTTCTCAAGTCGTGGGAAAAAGATTACATAAAGCTTAAAACGCAGATCCAAAAATTAAGGTGCTCATAGGAATATCATTGGTACTTTTTTTAAAGTGTAGTCGACACTGTAATTACTTTAGGATACGGTACCTGTGGATACGGTACTTGTGAATACGGTACCTGTGGATACGGTACCTGTGGATACGGTACCTGTGGATGGAGGTAATGTTAAGGACAGCACCTCTACATCTGCCTAAGATTAAGAGACTGGAGCTGACGAACAAAACTCACTCGACAAACTTTACGCAAAGTGCCATTCATTTTTATATATACTTTACTGATGTAGTTGTAAACGGACTAAAAAATTATTTTACCAGTAAACTTTTTCAAATAACATGATTATTACTAAGAGCTATCTAAAACAGTGGCATTTTTTTTATACCGAGTGATGACAGCAGAATCCATTCAAGAGCATTATTAAATGGAACATTTCTACGATAAACTGAAGTATTTTAGACAACATTTTAACTATTACAAAGGCCACAAGCACAACTAGAGGGAGCGGTGCACACACTCTTAATTCACTTCCTTCCTTTTCGGCCACATCCGGCACAGCACGCGCGTACGACCACTCGCGACCGCGCCGATCTCGCGAATGATTGACACAGCTTGCGTGGCTGCCTTTTATACAGCGTCGGTGGTACTGGAGGTACGGAGGTGATGATGGCGTCGGTGAAGTGGAGGTGCAGATGGAGTTGGTTTTGATGCTCGCATATTGACATTTTTGCAGACAAATGGCCAAGGGACTCAATGGCCAAAAATGATGGCGAAGTTACTTTTTCATTGATCGTACTTCCGTCCTTTATAAATTAATTCCAGAAAAATAAAATGCTAATAAATCGAGCTTTACTGATCTCCCAACACAAAGCTCGTGCGATCTGATCGTAATTGGAACACATGAGAGCACTCTGAGAGCGCATACCTCCGCCAAGCTGGGCAACGGTAACAAAAAATTCAAATTGGTTCTGAAACCATTATTTTCTTTGTGTAACCACCAAAATCTAATTATATGTATCTTTTGATAGTATTAACAATTTCTGTGATTTTCTTGAGTATCGGTTTATAACTTTTTTAGCTAAGCTGCTGCTAAACAATGTGACAAACATATCCAATCACAAAAACGGTTCAACCGATCATAACAAAAAATGAATCATCTAAGTCTTTCAATATTACTAACAACTCCTGTAAATTTTATGAATATCCATCGATAACTACTTGTGTTATTGTGCTAACAAGCACAAAATCAAGCACAGCGATTAACAAACGAACGCACCAACACATCAACCCAAAAATTTGGTCACTTACTCTTTGTAATATACCTAATGAATGAATATACCTAATGAATGCATATACCTAATGAATAAATATACCTAATGAACAGGATATCAACCAACATTTTCCATCCTCTCTTTCTGACTAGGTTACTAGTGTGCGTTTCGCTATTTAATGGAATTGCCTAGATTCTCTTTTAGAAACAACGACCTATCTGATATTCCTGACTTCAACTGCCGTTATACAATCGTTAATGAGTTTGCAGCCTTAGGCGCCCCCTCTAGTTCATTGTCCATCGTTTCAATCAATATCAGAAGTATGAGGAGAAACCTTTGCTTATTAAAGTCCTTGCTTGCATTAACACGAATTATATTTGATGTCATTGTGATCACGGAGACATGGCTGACTAAGGAGAGAGATGTTTCATTCATTATGTATGGCTACCGTAAGTACAGTCAGTATCGCAACAGATCTGGCGGAGGATTGATTGTCTGTCTATGTGAGGCAATGCTAGGATGTTGAGAGGCTGTATGATCTTTCACATGTTGATGAATGCAAGGAAATGGTAACATCGCGTATACGATGCAAACGCGCCCATTTCCTTTTGCATCGCCCGCCGCCCAAGTCTTCCACAACCCTGTTTAATGAATGGTTAACCCATTATTAATTATATATCAGAACTTGGGTCAAATATTCCTTCCAATATATGTGATGATCTTAATATCAATTTATTTAACCCGCTAGAGCTCAATCCAATCTCTGAATTTTTAACAGTAATGGCAGGTCTCAGCTACGTTCCTCTCATTGACCTTCCTACTAGAATCTCGCCTGAAAATATCTACACCAAATATTCTTTGTTGGATCGTGTTTGGAGTAATTCAGCTTTCAATAGCATCAAACGCCGTGGAGTTGGCTGATCCGGCGGATCACTTATCAGTATACGTTGTATTTACACTAAGAACTTAGTAAAGGATCAGAAATTATATCGAAATTTCAATGATGAAGATAGTACAAATAAATTTATAGAGAATGTATCACGAATGTCGGTTCCAACTGATTGTGTAGGAGATCCAGCTGAGTAGTTGGCAACATTTCTAGACTCACTCTATCATATATACCACCAGTTTTCCCCTGAAACGAACAATATCAAAACCGCCGACGACGCGTTGGATTATCAAAGAAATTAAACTGTTGATTAAAAAGAAACGTAGATTATTTCAGCTGTATAGGAAAAATATTGTCTGCAAACATTCTTATATAACGCATAGAAATGTTCTCAACACCCTCGTAAGATCTACAAAGAAAATATACTAGTCCAACTGAGTAATGAGTGCAGCAAACAACCAAAAACCATCTTGGAAAGTAATTAATGAGCTGATGGACGGCGGTACAAATGACCCCGTAACTGAAATGCAAGTAGGTGATAATACACTGAGTGGAAGATTGATAGCTGATCATTTTAATGTATACTTTATGTCTATTGCTGATAATTTAGAGAAGTCTTAACGGAACGTAACGAACAATATGTGATGTCTAGTCCGCCGAATAAAACTGAGTGGAATTTTCAGCCAGTTAAATGCGATGAAATCTTTACTACTGTAAATGAAATGAAGAATAAACGATGCCATAAAAATGAAGTACAGCCTAAGCACCTATTGTTAATTTTACCTATTATGGTCTCATATATATCTTCAATATTTAATAAATGTCTTTTATTAGGAATATATTCTGATGTTTTAAAGATGGCTAGAGTTGTGCCAATACATAAGGCAGGAATTAGAAACTCTGTATCAACTTTTTAACCAATATCCACCCTCTCTATATTCAATAAAGTTTTTGAAAAACTAATTCATTCAAGGTTGTCGCACTTTCTGGAACGCATAATATTCTCACCAATTTGCAATATGGATTCAGAACCGGAAGGAACACCAAGCCATTTTTGATCTCATATCTAATATTTTGCAACATTCAGTGACAAAACGTTCACTGTTTGTCTATTTTTGGATTTAAAGTAAGCCTTCGACACTGTAGAGAGAGACAGTACGGAGTTGAAGTTCAATGATTAGACTTATTTCCAGCTATCTTTTAAATCGTCGATAATTTGTTGTCAATGGTGATAAGCAGTCCAGTGTTCAAAGAGTAGACGTGGGTGTACCCCAAGGGTCGGTACTCGGACTTCTCTTTTTCAATGTTTTTATGAATGATATCGTTTCTATTGATAGTGCGAGGGCAGTTTTATTCGCTAATGATACTGTGTTTCGCATCCATGATACCTAACAATCTCTGCAAATTTCGTAAAGATCCGTGCATAAATTTTCGGGTAATCTTGGTGACAAAAAGAATTACACACAGACACACAAACACGACAAAAATATAACCTCCTAGGCGGAGGTAATAATACTAATATTCATTTTTAATTTCCAAATCTAGAGTCTTACGCTGCCAGGAGCTACTGTTGAAATATGAATATAGGTGAATATGGCGAAGCTGTCGACTGTCATCCTGTTTTTACCTTCTTTAAAGTTTCAAGTTCATGACATTGATTCATATATGTTCTGTTATTATGACTAATGTTATCTACAAGACGTGAAATTAAGACAATGATAATTATAATTTGTGCTACTAAATTTTGACAGGCAGCACCCTTAATACAATGATCGCATCTACAAGATTTTTGAGGTAATATTACTGTATATTAGATAACTGATGTTTACGAGGCAATTGTATTAACGCCATTGATAAGGAGCACCCTTAAATAAATTTTTATTTGGATTACTGACTCCTAGCCGTAACATTACTGAAATACTCTGCAATATTTTCCTCATTCTTCTATTTAAAAATGCCTTGCTTCTGTGTCATGTTCAACATTACATTGTAAGCACTCTGATCAAAAATATAAATTCAGTGGAATCGAAGGTGCCGCTCAGCGCATTCAAAACAAGGGAACCACCAACTCCCATCAGTTGCAAAACATCCAATACCAAGTGTCGATAATTTCATCAGTCTCTGAAGCTCCACTGCATTGATGCATCAATAGTTCTGAGGTACAATGTAAAACGAGCTCTTTGTGTGACCAGTGATACAGAAGGGTCTTTTCCCTTTGCTGGGCTTATGCCATAACGTCGCTTTCTTGCACCATGCCTATATGCATATATGCAAAACGTTGCTTTCTCGTACCATGCTTATATGCAAAACGTTTCTTTCCGTGCCCCGCCTAGGTAAATGCGTGATTTTCCTTAAGATATGCTTATGCCAAAACTCATCTTTTCATGCCACGATTATGCTAAAGCTTCAGTTTATAATGCCATGCCCTAACCAAAACGTTATATTTTATACTACACCTCAGTGAAAACATGACCTTTTCATATCATGTCTATACCTAAACGTCACCCTGTCATTCCATACCTAATTGCCAGTACCGGTAAACTAAAATCCCCTAATTTCTCTCCCTAAACGTAACCTTCTTAGGCCACAGTTACGCCAAACTAGTGCATTGTTATTACAAAGGGCGGCAGATTTGCCTTAAATGTAAATGTGAAACTTATCGAATGCCCTAAATTTTCTATAATTCCCTGTGTTGTTTTCAAGATCTACCCATTCTTTTGCCAATAGGTAAGCACATGTACAATTTTGTAAATATCTTATTCTCAATGAGCCCATTTACAATAACTTTCTAAAACCACTGAAGACCCGTTAGGACTCCTTTAATATATATATATATCATTGTGCATTAAAGGATGAAATAACTACCATAACTAAAGTGAATGACGTTCAATAGAGACAACTCGTGGCCGGAAGCCAGCCGAGATGAGCACTCTCCAATGACCGGTTGGCCGTATGGGAGCGTCAAGTGTTCAATTGTCAGTAATGGCACTGAATTGGCCGTGAATGGGCCCGGTGTGATGAAGGAGCTATCGGGTGGCGCGGTCTCATGACGACTATTGGAAGCCATTGTCGGCGGCCCTGCATAGTTATTTTCGGGAGAACGGAAATATTGGCGGAGAAAAAATGACGTCCTTGCAAAATTCAATGATGTAATTGTTATTTTTCCACTTAGAGTGTAAAAGAATACGATACTGTAACTAGGTAGCAAAGTATACGTGTATGACTGGTATATTCGATTAATAGAAGGGAGAAATGTAACAACAAAGGCTACAGACATGATTATAATGTCTTTCACGTACGAAGCTAAAGAAAGAGAATGTCACTGCAAAGAATATAGACAGGAAATGTTTTTTTTTGAAAAAGAAGAAAGTTTTTGCAAGTATAAAGTCAACTTAAATGTAAATTCAATTTGGACCGCACCCTCACCTGGGATACCCACATGCACTGGTTTGTGCTGCGGGTATAGGCCCACTGGTCCCAGATGAGTAAGTGTAGTTGCAGTCGACCTCGGGTCACCAAGAACTATGGCGCCAATTTGACGGAAGGAACAAATGACCCGAGACCCCCCGCCCCTCTCATCTCTGAGGAAGGCAGTTCTGCCACGGCGCCGTGCATGCACACACAACTGCCGAGTCAGCACACCAAGATCTGCAAGAGCTCGCTGCCTGGCAGGGATCGAAAATACGAGCGATACAAGGTGTTAGGGCTGAGAACGGAAAAAAAGATGATGGCATTCTGAAGTGCCAATCTATGGATGATGGTTTAAAAAAAAAAAAGGGAGAGCAAAACGTCAGCATAAACATTACAGTGCCAAGACATAAGTGTTTGCACAACTCTATTTTTTATGTATCTTAAAAAATTTAGGGACTGCTTTAGGATAATTAATGCAGGAAGTTTATATAACATATATATAATAGAATATTTAAACAGAACAGTCAAATATGCACTTATAACAAGAAAATTTAACACAAGCAAAAGTAATGAGGGACAAAAGTATTTGACCACAAAAAATTATGACATTAGTACTTGGTGGCGTGACCTTTACTGGCAATAACAGCATGGAGACGATTGTTATAGCTGGAAATTAACTTTTCACATTCACTTGATGGTATATTTTTCTATTCTTCTATTGAAATAACCTCTAATTCAGTAAGGTTTTTGGGACACCGTTTGTGGACACCAGATTTAAAAATATGCCACAAATTTTCTATTCGATTATAGTCTGGTGATTGGCTAGGCCAAGGAAGAACATTTATTTTCTTCTTTTGAAACCATTCTTTCGTTAAATTCGCAGTATGCTTGGGGTCGTTGTCTTGTTGGAAGGTCCACTTGCGCCGACCGTAGAAATTTTCGGTACTTGGAAGCATCTTCTTCTCTAATATCTCCCTGTACATGAAACTATTCATCTTGCCATCAATGATATGAAGATCACCAACACCATGTTCAGTAAAGCAACCCCACACCATGACGCTGCCCCCTCCATGCTTCACGGTGGGGATGGTGTTTTTTGGGGTCATATGCAGTACCACGTTTCCTCCATACATGCCGAGCTTCGTTTCGGCCAAAAAGTTCTATCTTAGATTCGTCAGACCATATAACCCCTTCCTAAAACTCATTTCCTTTGTCTAGGTGGTCTTTGACAAATGTTAAGCTGCTCTTGACATGTTTTGCTGTAAGAAGAGGAGTTTTGCGAGGAGTGTAAGAATGAATGCCAGTAAGGTTCAATTCCCTAACAATAGTTTTCTTTCTGACATGCAGTCCCTGAGACGCCAGTGCACTCTGAAGGTCAGCGCGAGCTGTCATGGGGTGACTAGTCACCTTACGTAGCATGTAGCGCCGAGGACAACCCATGATCTTACGCGGAGCTCCAGCTCTTGGCAGGTTGGAGACCGCCCCAGTCACTTGATGTTTGCGGACTATTGCTCCAACCGTTGAAAAAGGAACATTGACACGCTCTGCTATTACTCTATAAGTTAATTCCACATTGAAGAGTTAGGCCGAAAGCTCTGTAGAGCTCATGGTATAAAATATGCAGTGTCTAATTATGTCAATCGTGATTCGTTGAAACAAATTTATTATTCATTAGCGTATTCTTTGTTGATTCAAAATATTATCATCTGTGGTGCAGCCCCTCATTGTTACATTCGTATACTAGAAGTTGTGCAAAATAATCTACTAAGGCGAATACTTCACTTTAAACGAGATCGAAATAATATACCGTTGATGAATCGTAGTGATATGTACCGCGATTTACTAATGTTGCAATTTCAAGATGTGTATAACTTTTCGCTTCTTACGTTTTTCCGATCGCTCATACATAACCATCCTCTTGTCTTTCAACAATATTACGCATCACTCATACTCCATCAAAACTACGAGATGAGACGCTCCATTCTCAATCTTCCAAGTGTGCGTGTTGATGTAGAGAAACGTTCAACTATTTTCCAACCAGTATCACTTGTTAATCGAATTCCAACCCACCTATTAGACCCAATATCTAATGACGCCTTTAGAAAGCGGTATAGAGATTATGTTGCGCAATTGTATTAGTCTAATAGTCTAGTTATTACTTGTTACCCAAAAAGCTCCCCAACTTGTCTATGGGTTATGCAGATATATTACGGTACGTATATTGAACTCAGAAGGTTTTCATTGTTGTAATGTTTATCTGTGTGTAATAAACCAATCAAACTTATCGAAACCTCACTACGTAGTTGAATTATCAGTTAACGAGTGGCTTCAGGGATTTCTTTAACTTTGGGCATTGTAGTGAGTGTGCTCGCGATTTCAACGAGGTCTAGGGAGGTAATTATTGCGCCGGCTGTGGTTTGTTTACATTTCATTGGTTTCAAGACGTTTCGTAAACGTTCTAGAATAATTTCCAAACTAATTTATTCAAATTAAACCATTAAATATCAAAGATTCAACATCATATTTATTTTGGTCAAATACTTTTGTCCCTCGTTACTTTTACTTGTGTTAAATTTTCTTGTTATAAGTGCACATTTGACTGTTCTGTTTAAATATTTTACTATATACATGCCATATAAACTTCCTGTATTAATTATCTTGAAGCAGTCCCTAAATTTTTTAAAATACATAAAAAATAGAGTTGTGTAAATACTTATGTCTAGGCACTGTAAGATTGGTGTTTTCAGAATTAAATGAAAAAATTGATATCAGAGCATCGCAAAAACTCAGCCAGGTGTTTCTCATCCACCAATACTAAAAGAAATATACCATTTTAAAATCCAACGTTGTAATACAATTATGTTTTTGATGTACGTAAAACGAGGAAATGTCGTCGCAGCACGTACAGTGCATAGCACATTAATACAGTGCAGTGCGGTTGGACTTCGTTCGCAATCAGCATTGCATTCGTTAGAGAAACTCCTTTTTCTCATTTATCTCAGATACCACAACACATTGACAGAATACAAACAATTGCTCTATTAACAGAGAATGCATCCAACTAAAAGCTTTAATTGCTTATGGGATGCAGAAGACATATGCACTATGCAGTCATTCAATAGTAGAAACATAAGTCCAAATTTTCTATAAATTTCACCTATGACTATATTACGACAAGTGGCATTACCTCTTTCTTTACATAACAACAAAAGAGCAGTTTCTCATAAAAGTACTATTTCTGCCAAAGTAAAAGGTCCAGATCCTCAAGACATCTAAACCCTCCTAAACATTGCATATACATCGGGTATCCAATCGGAAACTCCAGATAAACAGTTGATAATATTTTATGCTGTGTCGAATAATGAAGCCACACTAGGCCTTAGTATGCCCAACTTGAAGCGAGGATGTACAGCTCGCACGTCATCCCAATGCATATTTAAAGTCGGTAGCGTAGATACGGGAGCATGAACGAGGTGCGAGCTGCACATCCTCGCATCAAGTTGTGTGTGCCACCGAATGGTGTGGTCTCGGAAATGTAGACATCAGTTGTTCACATAAGATATACTGATCACGTAATTCGTTTCTTGCCACAGGCAAGCCTATCAAAACAATATAATAAACATCATCTTGTACTTATATGTTTATATATTTGTAACTATTGTGCCAGACTCTAAACAAAAAACATTGACAAACAATAAATTATGTTGTAGATTCTGTAATAATGTTGCGTTTTCATGCAGATCGCTAAGCAAAAATTAATCCTGGTTACAGAAGATGGCCAAAGAAGGATCCGTAACCTTTTAACTGAATGCACTTCTTGCTCAACCAATGTTCACTGTTATCTCAAGCCCGTATCATGCATGTAAATTTTCCCCTATCTAATAATGAAAGTACCTGTGGAAATTCTACATAATAAAAGAATTGTTCCTGAATAATGATGCTTTCGGACCCGTATCATGCATACGAAGGGCGAAAAATGTTCGAAGAAAGGCAGTGAATCTTCTACTTAAAACCTGTGAGCAGTAGCAGCTAAATTTTGAACTTGACTGCATCTCCTAGTGATCTTTTACCAGGTCGTATCAAGGATATCTCAAGGATGCCCTAATTTCTCCCTATCTAATACTGACTAAAGCGTCACCGTCGTACTAAATAACTAGTTAACGAAGGGACAAGCAGAATTGTAACATGGATATTTTATGCCATCGAAGGTGGGGAAAAAGTGTGCTGCTTAAATTAATTGAAGAAAAAGCACTTATCTCTCGTGATAATTTGAGTTGGCTGTTATAGTGTAGCGTATCCTTCAGAGACATATTAGTAACAAAAGTATGGTCAATGATGACAGGTCTTCACAAATTCCTCGCTATCGTATTTTACAGCGCGGGTGCTTAAGTAACTAATAACGTTTGCCAACTGATAGGTTGAAAAATGGAACAAGTAGCCTGCGCCGAAAGTCATATTCAAGACCCTTCTTAATTGTCTCCAACCTCCAGCTCGGCCTGGGACAATGTAAAGGAAATTTAACGGCCAGTTACACGGCAGTGTTATAGTAACTGCCAACCAGAATATGAGAATTTCTTACGGCAACTCTCCCTTTCCAGCTTAACCCTATTTCTGCAAGGCTGTGGTTTCCTTCCTACAAGTGTTCATTGCTCTTTAGTATGCCTTAGCAAACGAGCCTTTGTTATAAAGTAGCAGAATTTGGTATGGACAAGGTTAAGATATCATAGAACCCCACATTAATACTGCAGCCTCTTTCCCGGCAGCACAAAAGCCCAAGGAAACCATGTCAGCTGCGAATCGATAGAGCGACAGATATGAAGGATCTGGTCCCTCTTCATTGGATCAGGGAGTAATTGTTCTTGATGGCGGTATCCTGTGGGTCTTCCTTGTACTGCCGCGGTTTGCTGACAGTGCAGGCAGGGGATGGAAGAATGGGCTAAATGTACCTACCGGTCAAGCCAATTATACGTACTCGTATACTCTTAACAATACATTATTTGTTGGCTAGTTCTTTGCTTGGTTGCATTCGTGCTTGATTGCTTGAGTTCTAGCTCACTTGCTCGCTTGGTTAATCGCTTGTGTGCTAGCTGGCTAGTTTGCGTGCTAACTTGCTGGTTGGTTTCTTCGTCCCCATCTGAAGCATTAAATACTAGAAAATTCATCTGCTCAACAGCAAGGGCCCACGTTGCCTTGAATTACGCTATGAAGTACCTACATGGGAAAACACAGGAGGAACTTCGATCCTATAACTGTATATATATCATTCCTGAATTCGCTAAAAAAACTGCTTTTTCTGAGACCCTGCTTCACTTGAGAAGTTAGCCAGGCACTTCTTGACGTCTGTAATTTGCCTGAGCCTGGGAGACAAAAGGCTTTTCTGCTGCAAATCGCCTGTCGCTCCCGTTGTTTCAATGTTGTTGATTAGCAATACAAATTTTTTTCCGCAGTACCAAATAAGTTTCTTCATAGAGAATGCATCAGCTTCTTTTTTCCTATTTGCTTAGTCTTCTATAGTCTTCTATAATCAAGAAAATGATTAAAAAAAACTGCTAGTCCTACGAACTGCTATCTACTACTATCTTCAATAATAGCAGAATTTCTAATCACATTCTTGATGCTGGCGATAAAAGAACTGTCGAAGACTTCAAAATTTTATCATCCTGTCATTAATTTGACTTGAAACTTTTGGAATCCATTTTTATTCATGAGCAATCCCCAACCCTCAATGATTATGCTTTTTCCACTGAACTGTTTATTTTAATGTGATATATAGATTTGAAACGATAGTATTGTGTGGTATGTAGGATACTTCTAGAATGTTCTTTACACCCACTTTCAGAATATCTCGGTAGCTTTTTCTGAAGATGATTTAAGATAAATCGAAAGCTTGACGTCAAGAGAATATACCATCTAACTGAAAATGTCTGCAATTAAAAGTCCTGTCCTGCTGTTAATAATAACCGAACGGACTTACTGCATATACCAATTTGCTGCTAGGATACCATTAATCGTCATTAAATTGCTCCTACCTCCAGAAGCTCCTTTTTTTGTCTTGCTGTTTCAAGGCCAAAGAGGCCAAAAGTTACTCTCAAGCTTAATGCTGGCTGCGCTGCTAGGGTCGGCACGGCCATAAAAAATGAGCTCCCGCGGTTGCTTGGAGTATTGAATGGAAGGTCAAATTAGCAAAAGTAGCAAAAGTACCTCATGCATCAACACAGAGAGGCAACGTACAATTGTTGCCGACATTTTTGACGGCTGAGAAACCTAGAATTGTCGTCACGCTGACATGATACCTGCAGAGAAGGAACACTTCAGGCGGTGTAAGCCAAGGGCTCCAAATAGATACAATCAGCCTTAGTTACTGAAATCTGAGTTCTTTGGAGAAAGTAATTGTATAGGATATATCTATGCGGTTTATGGGCCCTTCATTCACTTCCATGGGCACATGCAGGAAGCAAAGAATGCAACAGGAAGGCTTAATAGGACTAAAATAAAACTTGGCCGTGACCGCACGTAGCCAATTTACATCACATTGACGAGTCGAAGTATTTGAGTGTGGGACCTCAGACCTTCTATGTTGTTTTCTTGAACATATTACTGTATTTTTTTCAATTTATTTCATTCAATCTCCCGTTCATGACTGGCCAGCTACTTGAGCTGCAAAATACCGTAAAATGTTGTCGCTAAGTACAGAAAGTTCGAGCAATAGACTGTTACTGTGGTTTCTCTCGAGTACAGAATTATCTATAATGGTTCTTATATTTGTTGGTAAGGAATAAATACGTTGTGTGAAGGGCACTGTAAACTGAATATGAAGTGTAAATAAGGCTTCAATCAAGAAAATGAAGTTAAATCAGGTCGCCGAAAGAGATCAAATTCGGCGCTAGTGCTGTGAAAGTTTTCACCAGTATACATTGCAATTTCCCATAGATAATTGTTAAATTAGAACATATTGTCATAATTTATTTATACGCTAGAGATCAATTTCGCAATTTAAAACGATTTTTCTAGTTAAATTAGTTAAAATACTCCTTGGCTGCTTAGCCATAGATTCGTCGATGATGACGTCACTTTTTGGTACTAATTTCTCGTGAGTCCTCCCGTTACGCTCCTTGCTTTCTGGGCGCATGTGTCACTCTAGCTCCGTTGCACATGAAAACATTATGGCTACCGTAAAATTAATCATTCTTATATATATATATATATTTTTTAATTACTTGAAGAGCAGTGAAAGCCGTGCTGTATTGACGACAATGCGAGATTTTGTGTGCCCACGCGCTAGGAGAGTGACGTTTGCTCCCTCAGTTCTTTGACCCTAGTTGTGTAACTTGAGCCATGCTGCTAACTGTGTTGTTCCCACGGTCATCAGACACGCAAAAAAGAGGCTATCTTCGCCCGTCCGACTGCAGTGGCAGGGCAACTTTATTAGTTTTTTACAGCAACTTTTCTATCCAGCAAAGGAGGCGACGCGCTGACATTCCTGCAGGCAAATTGGCTACTCGGCAGTAGCCAGCGACTGTCGCAAATGGCAAAAAGAGGAGAATATTTCAAATGAAACGACCCGGAACTTACGCCCAAGCAGGCCACGAGGACGGCATTTGATACAACAACAACAAAAAAAAAACGAAATAGTTGAAAGCAGTCGTCCAGGGGACGCTATCGCTGGCAAGCAAAAACAATGACACTTGGTAAGTGTGTGAGAAATTTGAGATACATATAGTATGGTCAAAGTATATTCGTTTCAAGTATGCTCTGATACTTAAACAAAAATCGTAAAATACTTTGAATAAAATGCCGTAGGGATTTAAGAACGTAACATATACTAAATAACATGAAGTGAACACTGTTTTTTCTTACAAAGCAGACAACGACGAAAACGATTGGTGAATGTTGTAAAATATTTTTGAATGGAAGGACATTGAGACTCTCTTAAAATCACGAAGCATATTATCTAGAGCGGAAAGGCTTGGAGTTTCTTTCTTGAGACAGCAACGATTGCAAAATTTAACAATCTCTTATACTATTTGAGTGTGGTAATACATTGGAATGATGCATAGATTCAAATCCTCCAGAAAGTGAAGGTTTTCAGCTTTTGATATAAGTACGTAGTAGTTGTATATTAATAATATTACGTAACCCACCATAGGCTGTAAGATTTAGCAGTAGAAGCAGTATTTTTCATATTATAACTTAACTCACGGTGATCTGTCTTAGTAGTAGCATTCACAACATTATTTTACTAGAGTACCCGCGCTGTTAAAAATGACAGCCACGAATTACTGAAAACCCTTTTTCATTTTACATGCTGTTGTTAGTTTGTTACCAAAGTTTCTGAAGGATACGCTACTACAGCCGATTCAAACCGTCATAAAATATAAGTGTTTTGTTTTTCACATCATAAGCAGCAAAATCGTCCCCCACCTTAGGTGACATGCGGAAAAATTTTCCATTATGAAGCAGCAAAACATTATTGAATTTAATTAAATTCCCATCGGTGTATTCTTAATACCGAAGGATTAGCCTTCAGTACATCTAAGTTTTTATCTTGAAGCGAAAACTGCTCCGTCGATGAAAGACAGTAAGCCAGAAGAAACAATTGGGTCTACAGCCCCATGAAAAAACATGGCTTCGTGTGGGTTTCGTTGATCATCTAATATACTGAATTTACATGTCGTGAACTGAGAGCAAACAGCTAATGTTCAGGATACACTAGGCATTTACATAGATAACTCGATGCAGGGATGCGAGACTCGGACGTCATTTATGCCACGGTATCTATGCTACCAAGTTTAAGTATGTATCGAAACGGCCCGCGAGCCGCACATTCGAGCAACCAGTTGGGCGTAGAAATGCAAGTGTGTCCCCAATATTGGAGAAGCTGCAAATTTCTTTATTGTTTCAATTTCAAGAAGAGTTTCAAACAAGCAGTGCATTAACATAAAGGGTTAAGGATCCAACTGTCGCCAGCCTCTGCATCAATCTTTATGAAAACGCAACTTAATAAAAAAATCTGCTACCTGTGTTGTTTTACCCCTGTTTCGCTAAGAACGTAAAACGAAACATATAAATATATAAATACACGACGGTCATTCTTAATATTGATGACCTACCGTTAATTGAAGAAGCTCGCCGTCAGTTCGAAAAATAATGACTTACTATATATGTATTAATACCATCTACTAATCACATTCGGCTGAAACGGCATGAAGATATATCATGAAAATCACTGCAACAAAATTAATTGACTAATTCAAGTAAGATTTTGCCATACTACTTATAACTTTCCTTCTTTTAAGAGCGCAAGGATTACTGACATGAAAGGAACATATCAGAATATCGCGCTAAGGAAACATTTGCTTGTATAAATTCACCATCAAAGCTTAAAAATAGAATCACATGATCGCTATGTATTCTTCTTGTTTTCCTTCACTAGCTCATATACCTGCAGAACAGACAAAAGCCGAGTCCATCAGGATATTAATCTACATGCAGCAGTATTCTTTTGCTTACAATGCAGTAATTACGTGCAATATCAAAATGCAACGCTTGAATCACAACTTCACCCCTAAACTTATATATTTCCTTCTTGCATTTTCGATAACATCCTGACAAAACGGGAGCAGACGAGAATATTGTTCTGAAGAAGGACCATTGCTGCGTAGATACGTCAAAATATGAAAGGACGCTATAACACTAAGGCCCTGCTCACACGACATTCATATCAATGCCTTCACTTATCCACTCGTATGACAGTTTCGTAGCGTCGTTGTTAGCACAACTTTGTGTACACCCCAAAAAAGTTATTAGATTGTTTACCGTCGAATCAGTTTTCCCACCAAGAGGCACGAGTCAAGTTACGGATATCTCTTCAACTTTGGATTAAAACTCGGAAAACAGGGCGCTTTGGTGCTTGGATGAGCGAACATGTTGATATGAATGACGTATGAACTCGGCCTTGCGTAATACATGCTGGTCATATACTGTAAGAGTTTTGCTACCAGCCTACCTTTGGGCAAATACAGCACCAAAGCTATATATACAAGGGATATCTCAACTAGGATAGTAATCCTTTTGGTTCACTTAAGCTTGACATGGTTCTAAAAAACGGTATAAGCAATATGTGCTACAACTGTATTGCTATATACTTCTCTTGATTGCCAAAACCATTCTTTACTTTCTCCTGGCTCTGCAGATAAATCAATATTGTGAACTGCATATAATAAAAGCTATCCTTATTTTGTACAATAAAAAGTATCTGAGTGTAAACAACAAATCACCTTGTAAATAAAATTCCGACAGGAACAGAACAAATCAGCACTAAGGAGGCAATATTGCTGTACGTAAATATTACATCAAGACACGGCTAAGCCATGGCAGCGCAAGCACCTACAGCTGCCACAGGCAAAGACGGTACCGAGACATCGCACATTAGCATCTCTTCTGCTACTGACAGGTTGGTAGACAGCAGGAAACTGTGCATTACCAGGCAGCTTAGGATTTATTCGCCAAGGGAATCCTTTTCATTTTATAAGCAGAATAACGGAAGACTGACGAATATACCATCTTAACACAAACCCTATCTCGGGTCTTCTCTTTCTTTGTTTCTTCGCTCGCTGGGCTGGTTGCGTGGGCGTTTCTTCGTTGCCACATAGCCAATCTAGTGTACTTTAATAATAATAATAATAATAATGTAAATTATGTAGAGTCACTGTGGTGAGCTGAGCTTCCCCTGTACAGACCCTAACTAATCCCGCACATGTACAGTAGAAAGCAAAATGTAGAATAAGGAGCAGAACAACAACTTTTTCGATACTTATTACTGGAAATGTTTTCTATCTATCATGTATAAAAGTTTCACAAAATATGCTTAAGACAAATATGCATGAATTAGAGATAAGGATTATTCGTTTATTTTCAATTGATAACTATTAAACCTGAAAAGAAAAAATGCTCATTTTACCCACGCAAAAGTTTAGGAACACTGCATGTTAAACTATTCTGATCAATATAATGATAATCAATTTATGTAGCTTTTCAAACAATTTAGTCGATACTCTTGATTTACACAAGACAACAGTTAAATTACTATTTTTGAAATTATTTTCATGTTCTATGGCGGCCACAACACGCAAGATACGACTCTTGAAGAAAACCAACTTATCTAGTTAATCGTATAGAAGGAAAGTCAATTTCTGAACTTGCTGGAAAGATAAAAAGGTCTCAAAAAACTGTTTTTATCGTGTTTTCATTAAATTTGTGAAATTTGCGCCACTGTTATAAAATAACTTCTTCGTCAACATGCTATGCCTCACTTATACAGCGGTACTGTTGAAAACCCAATTTCCATGCAAGAGAATACGCCTTGCCACAAAGCTAAAGAAATAGCAAAATTTTTCTCGAAGGGGAAAGAATAGCTAGAATAAAGTGGCTACCTCATAATCCTGGCTTAAATCCCATAGAGAATGTCTGGAAGATCATCGGAGAGAAAGCTCAGAAAACGAAAAAGAAATTCTCAAAATCTTGATGATTTAGGATGTTTTCTGATGGAAGAATGGGAAAGGATCCCTAGCAAATTTTCCTAAGAAATTAATTAGCCCCTGCGCTCGAAGATGCAATGAAGTCATCTATAGTAAGGAAAAGTTCACAAATTTCTTAGCGTTCTTCATACATAAAGGCCAATAAATAATGATATTGGAAGGATTTCTGACACGTTCCTTAACTTTTACCCAGGGCAAAACGTTCATTATATGTTGTTTAAGATGAATATTTATCTACCTTACCTTGAGTTACCTTGAGAGTCTTCGGAAGAAGTCCAGGTGACGTTGTTCACGTCACCCCACGTGTGTGGAGTCACTCTGCTGGGTGTCTTC
>LQNS02277099.1:2732913-2752725 GCA_001587735.2 Parhyale hawaiensis
ATTCCTTTCTGTCCTTTTTCCAGATAAGTTTCCATTGACAGCATTTTTTGATACATTGTCTCTAAAAAATTTTCTATCTTCCGAATGTCCTGTTTCATATCTTGGAAGGACGCCCTCGTGTCAGCTTGGTTCTGTGCGCTAATTCCATGGTTGTTATCATTCCTATACGGTGTTTTCTCGCGCTCTGAGAATCTTTCTCTTTGACTGTTAGCTTGTGAGTGAGAATGACTAGGTGCTATGGTTAAAATAAATGTAAATTCCTTATTTTTAATTCACACATACTGTGCATCACTAGTGCATGTTCCATCTATATTGCGAAAAATTTTATGCATATACATGCAAAATATTGCAAGAAATCTAGACATAAAAAATTTATTGTTGTTTTGTTCCCTATGTTTTGGCCACTGCAGTATACAGAAAGATAGAAATGAACGTTGATTCTTAAATAAAAACTCCTTACGCAAAATATGTACTCAGACTATAATAAAAACATTGCATGGGCGCCTCCTTTATAGAATTGAAGGGATTGTTTCCAACCATGAAAAGTTACTTATTCACAGGAAGTTCATTTAAGGTTAAAGTCTAAAGTTATCTATGAGGAAAACATTAAAAATTACTTTGCACTCTAGAGTGTGTAAAAGTGTGAGGGCCTCCTGAAGTAGGTCGTGCTTGTGCTTGTCTAAAGATAAATATTTCAGGTAAAAGGTTGCTCATTGAGCACTAACAAATGAACGCTGAAGTTCAAATTATTGACATGTCAAATGGTAAAACCTTATTTTGCTCATGCTTAAAGCGTTTCTCTACTAGGGTACACAAAAATTAACATTAGCTTCGGTAGATAAACTTGAAAAAATACATACGATATAGTTTTGGTGAAGGTTGGGCCTAAGAGGCAAGCTCATATAGATGCGCATCAAGACGTGTTGCTGACATGTTCTCGCAGAAGCAAAACAAGCAGTCCATGTTTTGCTGAGGCCTGATTGCATGGAAGGCTCGGGGGCCTTCATTTCTTTTTCATCACAGAGCTTGGCTCCATAACATCGGCCCGCATAATTTCCATTCAATTAATTGAAGCAAACTTGGAGTACATTTTACGGCGATAAGATTACAGTGCAGTTCTTTAGAAGTAAACAGGAAGTAATTATTCACTACAGTAATAAGCACCCTGTAGGTAGGCGTCAGCGATAGGTTCTCGAAAATATTATTAGTGCGTTGTTACAGTGTAAAAATTCCAGTATATTGAGAGAAAATTTTTAACGATTAACGTCGTTTCATTAATTGATTATCCCATTAACTGCGGCATGCGTATCTTATAACCGTTTTGGATGCGGATATTTCCGTCATTCGCAGTTAATAGTTTAAACAAAGAAGCAAATTATTGGTTTTAACCTGTCCACAGGAAATTTACAGATTGGAAATCCCAAATGGAGCGTTCTATCATCTCCTATTTGAAGATAGTTCCCATAGTAATTCTAAAGGCAATTAGTAGTCCCAGTGCTAAAAGGAAGAATTTATGGAAAGTTTCAAGGGAGAAATTCTACCATCACATGTCCATGTCGTAATTTTTTTCGAGCACACCTCCAGCAGAACTGCCTACAGTCACATATTTACTTAAGTAAAAAATTCTAAAATGCTACTGTCACATATTTATTTAAGTAAAAGAGGGTAGTTTCTCTTTCTTAGCAACATACCCTCAGTCAAAACTGTTTTCTGCGATAAAATTTTACAAGACCTTGTGAAACATATGGAATGAAGTTTTGTTTATGGCGGTCGCCAGAATAATCAAATCAGTTCTTCGATTTATCTTGTGGTATTCAAGTTTTCACGGATAGCAGCAGCAGCAGCAGCAACGCAGATTATTTTCAATGGGTAACAGATGAATAAGAAAAAATAAGTCGTGGGACCAATAAACGCGATCTACACCTTCCATGAATTACAAAAATGATTAATGAAACTTTAGACGGGAGACGAAAACCTGGTCTACCTCTTCCATTAGTTGTGAAAAATGCTAATAATAAACGTGGTCTACCGCTTCCATGAATTACAAAAAATGCCTAATGTTAAACGTGCTCTACCCTTCCATTAATAACATGGAAGCTTAATAAAACAATAGACGGGAGACCAACAAAAAATTTTTGAAGATGCTCTATAAAACATTAGACGGGAGAACCAAAACCCGGTCTACCCCTTCCATTTATTACGAAAAATGTCTAGTAGTAAACATGGTCTACCACTTCCATTAATTACAAAAAAATACATAATGAAATAATATACGTGAGACCAATAATCGTGGTTTACCCCTTCATTTACGTACAAAAAATACATAACAAAATATTACGCTTGGGACCAATAACCGTTGTCTACCCTTTCCATTAATTGTAGAACATACATAACAAAATAATATTTGTAGGGCCAATAACCGTGGTCTACTCCTACCATCACTTAAAAAGAAACTTACCTGGAACGGCACAAAAATCGAAAGCAGCTAAGCAAAATCTAGCCAACTCCTACTCGCCAATGCGAGTAACTTTGAAGCTACTTCTCGCTCAGCGGTTCAGAATGTAGCCAATACGATGGCACGCGAATTAGATCGGAGTGGACTGTTTTCTAAACGCAGTGATTGGATTTGGCCAACAGGAAGGACCGACGCGTTAAAATTTTCCATCTCGCAAACGACAATCGACATCTGAAATTGATCAGCATCCAATTTTCTTCTTTACGATTACCGGAAATGTGCTAGGCGAGAACCTTGAAGAATAATCGAGCTGATTCCAAGCAGTTATCTTCAAGGAAACGCTAAAACTTTGTGGAAACTCCCGCCCAAGAGCTGAGTACAACGACAGACGACGACAACGCTGTGACACTCACTGAGATCTCAACCCCGAACAGACATTGCACCTGGGAGCAGAGTGAGGACACCTACCACACTGTCTCCCAGACAGCACCGCATTCGCTTTACTACGACGAGTTGTAATACAAAGGCACCTATTAAATTTCTACAAGAAGTTGAAATGCTGTTGAACAGTGAGCGATTGTGGTGAGAGAAAACTATTGTGCTTAAGCCAATGCTAATGCCTGAAGATGACATTTACTTTCGTGAGCTGTAGTCATAGCCACGGGCAATGCTAAAAATAGTTATATGTCTTTGAACACTACTATATAAGTAAATTGTGTAAATCGTATTATTGTAGGTCAAGATTACATTAATTTCTGAAGTTATATAAATGTCACAACAGTGAAAGTTGGTACCCTTAAAAAATAAATCGGTAAGAAAATTGGCCAATTTTTCTTGAATTCATGCGAAATTTAAAAGTTATGAATTTTTCTGTATTTTGAAGCGATTTTAACTGTAAATCACGTTACTGAAGGCTTGACGGCTACCAAAAGGGAGCGGAATGTTACAGACCTTGCAGAAAGTTTATCTGTCGAAGGTTTAGCCTAGGAACTAGAGAGAGATAGAAATACTTTGTCTTCATACGTGGAGAACCCCACAAACCCTTTCTGATATGCTAAATATACACAAACAAGTCAGCAAGCATCCAAACAACACAAGACCTGTCATAGTTGACAATGCTGGCGCAACTCCTTTGTCCACACAATCCCGATGTATTATCTTGAATGGCTTGGCGAAGAACGTTAAGCCCGTAGCTAGGCCTCTATTGAACAAAACCCACAAGGAAACGCACATTGCTCAAGCGCGAAAATATATGAAAACAAACTTCTAAAATATTCTCTTTACGGATGAGGCTAGAGATAGCCCAGGTGAATGGGCCAAAGTGTAGCGTCCTCTTGGATTCCCTACTCCGCTTTCATTGTGACGCCAATAAGGAGGTGGAGGTGCTATGTTATGGACTGAAATCATGGGTGACGAGCTTATTAGACCTTTACGAGTCCCAGAGGGTGTCAAACTTACGAGTCAAGCATACATAGCATTTCCAAATGAGCAATTGGCATCAGTGCTCGAGGGCCCACCATTATCACGTCACCGTCAAATGATTTTCATGTACAACGATGCTCCATCCTATTCAGCAAAAGTTACCTCTTCTTTCAATGAAAGTTTACACATAAAAGGAAAGCGTTCTATGACAAAAGGCGTGTACGATAAAACATTAACTCAATGTATTCAGCTAAAATCGAGCGAAAAGTCAATTCAGACCGTTCTTTTCACCACTTTGACTTGAGTTTAAGGCCTTAAGCGTACCCGGTATGGGCTCACAACTCAATTCTGCTCCGGAGACAGTTTGAGATTTTTAAGCGTAATGCACTTGACTTCACCCTAACGTAAACAACAAAAGTGGCAGAGAAACAAACTTTTTTTCCTTTTGGTGACTTCATACTAAAATAAAAGGACGATCTTTGCAGTTCTAACCTCCCGAAACAATTATTATTTTATATTAGTTCGTTTTTTATGAAATCAATAAAATAATAGAAGAAAACTTATTTTAGGGTTAACTTAAGCATATTTCTCTGGCATCATATATTCATACCATGGACCGCTAAAATGATAAAAACATAATCAGTCACTCGCGCGGACCAGTGCTGTGTTCTGTTTATACTGTGCCATCAGTGTAGCTTTCGATGTATCACAAATAACCTCTTAGAAGTTAGCTGAGCCAGTTTCAGACTTCTAACCTATCTTAGGGAAAGCTATTGTTGCAGTTTGCGAATAAGAAATCAATAAGATTTACCTCCAAGGGGGCTTAAATTCTAAATATTAGGAACGTAGAACAAGCTTTGCTAGTGACATCACAGCTCATCTTAATATTTTACAGCTGAGGTCCTAAACTCCGTTAGATTAGAACACGCTTAAATTAGTCCGAAAAGTCAAGTCAAGAGCCCTTAAATATCCGACAGCGACGTCCCAATCGAACACGTTCTTAGCCATCTTGCTCTCCTTACCTTAATCCCAATGAACATCTCTGATCAATTTTGAAGAGAGAAGTTTATGAAGGAGGTGCCCAATTTACATCGCAAGACAACTTCTGGCTAAATACATACATGTACCACCTATTAATATACAGTATCTATATTGCACTAAAATCCGCGGAATTTACGCTGAACACTTAAGTTACTTATGAGTTTCATGCAGACCACGAACCCATTTTCAGAGGATTTGTGACTCATTTCCTTACGATTGTATGCAATTTATACTACTAGTAAGCTAGAATCCTTGCAGAACTTACAGCCTGTAGCGTAGAGCAACCTTCCGCAACGAAAGAAAGGCAGGCACTGAGCAGTGAGCAGTCTGAGCTCCAAACATGTATTACCCTCCTCGGGACGCGGACACACACACGGCACAGTCACATATGAATTTTCGTTTCCTCAGCGGTTCAGCTTTTTGTAAGGAGCCCAAATATGCCCATCAAAGCAATCAAGAACATACTGTACATAGAATACTATTTCACAGTTTTTCATGGGAGCAATACACTTTAGCAGAAAACTGTCGACCTAGCTGTCACTGTGCAAACTGGAAGAACGTATACGCATATAAGCATTGACTACAGGAACGTTCACATACTTTTTAGTATAAAAATAACTTCGAAAACAGCTAAAAAACTAGAGCAGCCCGAAGAGAGCGCAGCTCTGGGCCAAGCAATATATACAATGCAAACGAAAGCTTAATGCTAACGAAAACTTCCTATTGGTGTTGACTACACGACTTCATCCTGACGACCAAAACTTTGTCATCCGTTGCTCGATCGTGACAATCGTAGAAGTTCCTTAAATTTCAAGATCAGTTGAAAACTTTCTGAGTAAGGTTCTGACAAAAAGCAACGCAAACACGGACACAAACGGACGAATAGATTATCATAAAAAGTGCGTGATTTGTTTCTCGTAATATTCCTAACAGTTTCTGCAAGTTCCATACATATTCGGCCATAGCTTTCTGAGTTATAATGCTAATAAACAAGAAGACAAGAGAAACAAATAAGGAGATAATTAACAGGTAACGGACCAGTAGTTCATCACCAAAATTTGGCCATTAATTCCTCGTATTTATCTTAATGTCACATGAATTTCGTCCAAAGAGGCAAAAGGGACACAAGTTAACAGTTCCTGCAATTTTCATAAAAATTGTTTCAGAATTTTTTGAATTATGTTGCCAATTAAACAAATAGACAAACAAACTGTTGAACGAAGTATCGCTAAAAGTTAATCACGTGTTTCCCCGAACGTAAGTACCTGACAATTCTTGGAAATTTCATGAAGTTCCGCCTATAGCTTCTTGAAAATATTTGCGACAGGCAAATGCTGATAAAAACATAACTTCCTTCAAGTAGGTAGAAGCCGAAGAAAAGAAAACGATTTAGGCTCTATCCAAATTAGCAGGACTATACTTAGAATTTAACCATCAAGATAGCGGAACCTTCAGAAGCTTTACAACTCAGAAAATAAACAGAGTAGCTAATAATTAAATAAGGGTAACTTGTGAAAATATGAGTTGGGCAAAACTTAAACGGTATTGAAGTTAGAACCAATATGTCAATTAAATATTTAATTAAGCAAAGGAAAAGGCAAAAACTCTAATGTTAAATAGGAGTCGACAAAATTAAAATTTAGTGTTTCGGGACAGATAATCCATCATCAAAATAAACTATAAACCTATAAAAACTAAAAAAAAATCGTTTATTTTAAAATCAGTGGGGGAGCATGGATGTTAACGGGAGGAGGGCTGAAATGTAAATGAACAGAGCAACGTGGAGCGGCTGGATTTCAGCTCTTGTGCAGTCGGCAGAAGTTAAGTTATGTATGAACAGTGTGCAGCGGTACAGCTGAGGTTATAATATCGAGGCTAGGTCTACTTTTATGGATTTGGAGAGACTCTAATGTTGCGAGTTCGATTGGGTTGAAAGAGTCTATGATTGAGAAGTTGTTCCTGCTGATGGGATGATTGTTTTGCTCGGCATGTAGGTGAGGGTCTGAATGTGAGGGTTTCGCAAGTGGTAAACCGATTCGACTTGATACACCTAAATGTTGGTCAATGCGGGCTTTGAAGTGTTGTCCAGTGCTACCGATGTAAGAGGCGCTGCAGGCCTGGCATGATAACCGTAAATAACACTGGACTTTAGTGGTGTTGGTGTTTGCTTTAAATTTGAAATAGGACCGTATGGTAAATGTATTTTTGTAGGTAAATTTTAAGTTTATATGTGGGTAGGCTTCAGATAGGATCGCTTTCAAAGAGTTTACTGTACTGACGGAGGTTTCGTTGTAGTACGGAAGCGAGTGAAAGAAGTCCAATTTACAAACCGAGGGTTTGTTAATGCCGGGATCGAACAGTTTGTCGAGGAACAATTTGCAGTAGAGGTCCAGGAGGTGGTGCGGGTAGCAGTTGTTTTTGAAAATTCTTCCGAGAAAGTCAACTTCGTTCGAAAATGCGAGGTAGGACGAAGACAAATGGTACGCTCGAAATAGTAAGGTTTTTATTGCATTAATTTTAAACTGATCATAGCAGTGACTGAAGAAACTGGTTCCGAGGCCTGAGAATGTCGATTTTTTGTAAACTCCAGTAGTTAATGTGGAGTCTTGGTTGGTTACGAGAACATCTAGAAAGGCTAAAGAATTGTTTGATTGGTTTTCAGCAGTGAACTTTTTTAATTTTTATGTTTGGATGTTTTCTATTCAAATATTGCAGAAATAAGTCAGAATCTGTTGGATTGTTAAATATGAGAATAGTATCATCTACATAACGATTATAGTGGATCGGTTTGAAGTCATTTGGATAGCCGTTGAGCCAGAGGTTTGCATGATGGCAAAGGAAGATGTTTACTTGGGAGGGGCTAAGCGGGGAGCCCATGGAAACTCCCTCTATTTGCTTGTACAGTCTATTGTTGAACATGAGGAAAGAATCTTTAATGGCAAGACTAAGGAGAGTTTTGAACGTAGGTTGTCCATGTTGTGGAATAGGTCCGTGTCATCGAAGACTTTGCCTGCAGCACCTCATACATCGGTAGCACTGGACAAAACTTCAAAGCCCGCATTGACCAACATTTAGGTGTATCAAGTCGAACCGGCTTACCACTTGCGAAACCCTCACATTCAGCCCCTCACCTAAATGCCGAGCAAAACAACCATCCCATCAGCAGGAACAAATTCTCAATTATAGACTCTTCCAACCCAATCGAACTGGCAACATAAGAGTTCCTCCACATCCATAAAAATAGACCTAGCCTCGATATTATGATCTCAGCTGTACCGCTGCACACTGTCCATAAATAACTTAAGTTCTGCCGATTGCACAAGAGCTGACATCTAGCCGCTCCACGTAGCTCTGTTCATTTGCATTTTAGCCTTCCTCCCGTTAACATCCATGCTCCCCCACTGATTTTGAAATAAAAGAATTTTTTGGGGTTTTTAAAGTTATAGGTTTATAGTTCATTCTGATGATGGGATTATCTGTCCCGAAACGTTAAATTTTAATTTTGTCGACTCCTATTTAGCATTAGGAAATATATTTTATGTTTAAGGAAAAATATCGCATGCGTAGGGAAAATACTGCATGCCTAGAGGGGAAATATAGCATGGGTTGTTAAAATTCTCACAGTTGCAAAATCCCAAGCAAGTTTTTTGGAGAAAATTAAACAATGATAAACGATCATTGTATTTTTAATAGAAGGTAAAAAAAACTTACTTGGAAGATGACTCAGACACTGGTAAAATTAGCACAATGTGGTGCATTTCCAAGACAAAGTTAAAGAAACATTGACAGACTCATTAAGTATAAACAAAGCCGGTAAAACTCCAAAATTTACTTTCAGGTTAATGATATGCCTATTAAACTCTAGCTAACGGAACCTCCACAAACTTTCTAGACGCGAATGACGGAGATTCATTTAAAAAAACTGACATCGAAATCCACAGATATAACCCCTAGCACCTGATATACTCAGCTGCTTTATATACGCCAGCATCAATCTCATTTCCAGGACTCCTACAGTTTACATTCGTGCGAATGTATGCTCTGATAAACTCGAGCTGAAGAAACCTCCACAAGCCCACCAAACATAAACGAAGAAGTTCCCTTTAAAACACCGGCAGTAAAATCCACAGGAATCCCTTAAACTGGGTCTCACGATAGCCAAGTTAGGCCTATTCCCAGATTCCAACAGTGATAAAGATCAGCAAACTTCGGCGACGCCTTGGCATAATTTCTGTCGGTGTTCTTATAACTGCGATGTCGCCGAGCTGATGTGAAATAAAAGTGAAAGTAAAACTTAAAAAATTGTAGCAAGAAACGGCATTTATTTTCATGTCCTAAAATAGAATAAGTAATGGGTCTGTGCCAGGCAGATGTGAAAGGAGAGAAAAGTAAACTTTATGAAAAAAAAAAAACAAGCAGAAAACTGCATTAATTTACATGTCATGCAAGTGGACAAATAATTGTGTCCATATGAATAGGCTTGAAATAAAACGGAAAGCAGAAGTGTATAAAAGGCAGGCAGAGAACTAAACTCAATCAAATGACATGCGAATAGCATTATTAATGCATTCACGCCAAGCGTTTGTGAAATAAATTAGAACGTAATGTTGACTCATAACCAAACGGAAAACCATCATTTATTTTGACGGCATGGGTACGTGTAGGACCTACACTGAACAAGCATCGTGCTTGCCCATCACACCCATCACTGTTGAAGATCTTAAATTTCTATTGAATAACAGTGTTATCACCTCAACATTGAAGCATCATCAGGGGCTTTAGCCTGTAGCTCTTCCCTTTCTACTTGTGAGCTTCGACAACATAGAACATAGGTCCTGGAAGCCCACCGTCCTTCCATCAGTATCGCAAGACTCTGTTCACTTTTAGCAGTAATTTTCTTCGTCATAAAGCCCTCAACGGTCGTCTTAGATTTTCAACTATTGCGTCGTTACTAATGACCACCATCGAGCACGACTGGTGGGCGTTTTTTCAACTATGAAATGCAGCACAGCTATAGGTGTTGATAGCTACATGTGGTCGATTGACAGTTACGCTCCATTGAAACTTGGGATTTATTTTATGATGAGCTTTTGGCCTCGAAGACCGCGGTAAAAGTGGATTTTTAGCATGGCTTACTCCTTGCTGCTAGAAATTATTGTGGATCGCTTGTGGAAGTCGATCGATCAAAGCCAATTTTGCTCTTCCAAATCCTCCGACAAAATAGTTTCACCACTTTGAACCGTGTGTAGATATTAAAATTAACATATGTATACTTGAGAAGGTTGGGAAATCCAATTTCCGCAGAATGCCTGAGTTTCAGGTGGTTTCCTGAGTAGGCTAACTGATTCATGGTTGGCATCTAAAATTCTATTTAACGGAACGAAGCAAAAGCACCTGTCGCAAATGTTGGCCGAGTAGACAAGTGGATTTTTTTCGAATCGACTTCGACTAGTCAGTCGAACGAACTTTTACTGTGCCGATGCAGAAGTTTTGGTGAAGACAAAACTGTGGCTCCTTTTTCGCAAAAAAAAAAAAAATCCTACGGTCAGAATAACTGCAGAGGCTGAAATTGATGGAGCCTGCTTCCAGTCAGCTTTCAAACACCAGCCTGATCCGGTATCTTCGACCTAATCTTACTATAACTCACCATCGGATATGTTTGCTAGGCAGGTGCGCTTAAATACAGAGTACAATAAACAACATCATTTTGCGATATCAGTGTGACCACGGGAAAGTTGACTGACTAACTTTTTGGGTTAGAGAAACTAACTAGATCAGTTCCATTGCATATTCTTTGCGCAGTTTATTTTAACACTGTCAAAACTATTATATCTAACAGGCACTACGCTACTGAAATAAAACTAGGGATTGAACGTCACTATTTGCCTCCTCCTTAGAGATTTTTTGCCAGGACGCTGCCTTGATAAAACCCAAAACTTTTACAGAAACTTAGGCCTCTTTAAACCCTTTGTAGACTATAGTACTTGGCAAATTTTTTAATTCACAATATTCAAATGTTCCGTTGTGTCTACGCTGTACACAACTGCATGTGTGTCTACTTAAGGCTGATTCCCACTTGATGAGCTGGAAGCCAAAGATGTGGCTGCCAGCCAGTCTCCACGTCTTGCAAGCATACCTGATCGGCTTGCAAGCTTGGCTTTTAGCTTGGCCAGTTGTGGTTATGCTTGCATCTCAGTTCCCAGTTGACTGTATGGATGATGGGAAACCGCCGGGAACTTGCTGCTGCCAGGCTATTGCTCAGGCGAAGGCGCCAAAAACGAAAACTTTGGGTGAAGCAGCTGTTAGCGCGAAGGGCAGAGAGAACTTGGGCCCACATTTCTGCTATCACTTTAGGTTTCTTGTGATCAGGATGCTGTTTGTCCCGTATCGCGGTGAATTTGGCCACCTCGTCACACATGTGTTCGAACTTCTTCCAGTGAACTACCACATTTGGCGCCATTTTACTTTAGAAATGCCACTGCAATAATATTAATTCGTCACTTGAAATTCAACAAGACTGATGTGGCTGCCAGAAAAAAATATAATGATGCATTTTTTGCTGGCTGCTATGAAGGGAACAAGCACAAAGCAAGGAATAAAATTTTTGGCTGGGAGCGCGTCGATGATCGACTACCAGCCTAAAAAAATGAACTGCCAGCACAATTTTGAGCCGCAAGCCAAGCGGGTTTATTGGCTGTCAGCCACATTTTTGGCTTCCAGCTCATCACGTGGGCATCGGCCTTAAGAAAATTGCATAATATTAACTGTAGTATCAATTTGCTCAGCAAACGTACTACTTATAAAAAAAGTTTTTGATGTTTCTTCATGTTGTTGTTGTTGTTGTCTCCATCAGGACGTGGTAAATAACTCAAAAATAGTTGACTTGTTTTAGACCAGCACAACAACGTATTCAAACGCTGTGAAGTGAAATCGCGTGACAAAAGACAGTCGTGTGCATATGGGTTTTATTCCCCGGGAGCCCTTCCTGTCGCAGAGTTCGAATCCGAGACCTGTTTATGAATAAGCGGGAACTATTACCAATACGCGGCACCGTTTCAAAGTGGCTCTCCGTCAGTTGTTTACTAGACAGCATCTGAAAAATTAACAGCTTTTTTTTTGCGCTGTTTAAAAAAGCGCGCCGTCACAGCGCGGAACACTACTCACTGAAATGCAGTCATCCAGTCAGTCAGGACGCAACTTTTCAGTGTACACATTCCTGAGCATCACTATGAGGTAATGGCACAGCCCAGCTATGGAACGAAGCTGCTAGAATTATCGCAGGGCAACGGCGAGAGATAGCAGTTTGAAATGCGTGATTTTGAAGCACAAACAAGCAATTATTTTAAGCCTATTGGACCATAACACGAGAGGAGTTAGAGGTCAGTCTCCCAAAATGGCTAACAGGAGGTAGTTAAAGAGTCCAGATCAGCCACGAGGGGGGTAAGTTATGTGCGTACAGAAGGCCGTGAAATAAAATGAGAAAATGTTTGCTTCAACGAACTTCCTTCTCTATTTCACATATTCCTCTTTTAGGGTTCTACTCTGACGGTGTCTTTCCCCTTTCTTTTGTAGATCTACCCTTCAATTTAAGTATCAGACGTTAAGAGTAATATTATTGAAGCCCTCGTACGGTAAAAAAGTGAAACTCAGTAACTTTCCTGGCGTTAAATGATACATCAGATATCACCAATGCTTAAATTTGAAACTTAGCTAAGAAACTGCTCAGTCTGCGGCTGAAATATAAATTTCTCACATGTACAAGTAATACTGAGGAGTGTTGGAAAGATTCACCAAACAAGCAATCAACCAATAAAATTCGTATAGCATAGTATATTATAGTGAGACGTCACCATGACATTTGTAGGATAAAGTCCCAAGGATATTTAATGAGGCAATATCCCAATAACTGTTGAGTATGTGTTACCCCACAGAGCACAAAGTATCATGGATGCTGTTGAGCTTGGAGTTCAAATAACGCAAAACACTTAACCTATGCTCCACGCTACTAACTTTCCCTGTAAGCATTAACACAAGCACACGTCAACCTCTCTCTAAAGAAGCAGAAACACATCGCAGAGGGAATGCCCTAATCTGCTAAAAACTGAGCGAATGTTTCGCTTTTTCTTTTCAATTTGGAATAACTCAGGGGTCGGTCTGAGCTCCCATGCAAATGAGGCGAGATTCCATCGAGACTGAGCTTACAAGTCCGAAATGCAGGCGAGCTTGTCAGCGCAGGCGCGTCGCATCGTGATGCCTTTAATTTATTCCCAGTTCCGGGAATATTTTTCTCGCGCAGACTGACAAACTAAGGAGATGGTAAGCAAGCATGAGCAGGTTTGCTACGACAAGCATCAAAACAAGTGCACCTGCGCTGTGCGTGTCTCCCAAGTGAAGCATGTTTGCGCTTGATGCTGGCCACATTGAGCTATAGCCAGTTCAATGTAACGTTTTACTTGTAATATGGAATAGTTTGTATGCAGGTTATATTAGTTTCAGAAGCAGGTAATGCGAATGCTGCATTTACCCCAAAAATTAGATTACACTTTAATGCAAGGTGACTCGTTAGATCAAAACACGTTTACTGAAACATTTTCTTACCATATTAAAACTTGTTTATCAGTTATATTATTCCCTGGAGCTCATGATGTCAAAATCAGCATTTCCTCTCACAGAAGAGTATGTTTGCCAACAATTTCAGACCCTAAAATAAAATATGCTCAGTGCCATGCATCCCCAAATTGAACATATTTTCTGGCATTAATAGTCCATAAAGCGTGTAATGCTGATTACTGCCATTGCTTCTAGACCAGACTATGGTGGTCTTAAAGACTGATCCCGAGCAACAAGCGAGGCTAAAAAAAACATGTTCTCAAGGCAGGACCTGTCTATTCTCGAAGCCTTCCACAACCAAACACATTTATGAACAATAACATAATAACTTCCCTAGTGTTAAAATACAGATCCATACAGACCAGTGAGAATTCTAACCCCTGAAGATCTTCACTAGTAATTATACACGTTGAGTAGAGTAGTTTTTTAATATCTTCGCACATAAATAACTATGACCGGTAATGCTAAATTAACTTCCCATGCACTAGTAAGCTAAATGAATTTATTAAATTCCATCAATATTATACATAACATGGGTATTCGCTGTTTTTTCCTCATTCTACGAGTATTCTAAATATCGTTTGCGCTCATCAAATGAAACGTGTTGACCTAAACTCTTCATCCATCCAAGTACTGCACTAAGCAGTTATCATTATCCTAATTGGATATATTTGAGCTATTCTTCAAATACAATGTTTGCGAGCATCAAGCAAAGTATGCTGACACAAACTCCGGGTTAACGGTATAAAACACTTCCTGCAATGCTAAAACTCCTTCGCAGCTTAATGTTGGCGAAGAATATTTTTACAAACTGTCTGCCAGAGTCGCTAGGGAGCGTAATTATATCTATTTTGTTCGTAAATAGAATGCACAGCAGCAGGAAAGTGTGAAAAATTTAAACGTGGCAACACTAATGAATGGTCAAATGCAAAGCAGCCAACTATATTTGTACTGGTACAAGAGCGACGATACTCTAGAATGCTAATAGACGAAGTGAACTGTTAAGCTACAAGCTAACGACACAACTGCAGGGCTTTGTGTACAGTCGACATTTTATATCGAAAGCGATCTCTTCACCAATAGAAAATCCTAATAGAAAATTCGTTTAAGGATTTCCAATGTCCCCGGTAGCTGTCTTACTGGTAAAATACGCGACATACAAAAATAAAACTATCACGAAAAACTCCATTCAACGGATAGTTTAGAGCGGCATAGTAATTCAATCTTTGAAAAATTCTACGATGAATAACTGCGAATGTAAATGAGCAAATTGTTGTCATATACTCGAAACGTAGCCTACTCGTCTTACTCGCGACGTATGAAACTGACGTAGCATTGGTAGCGTCAACGTTGCAACGAAACATTAATTTACTATTTTCATGATTCGACGAGCGAAAATAGCGAAACGAATGAATAGTAACAACTTCTTGCGAGTCGTAGAGTTGCTGTCGTAAGAAAGTAGACTTAGCAATATTTCATTCTTCTTCATTTTTATCATCATTAACCAAAGCGCCATATCAAAAATCTCTTTAATTAATCTCAGTTCTAGCTAAAGTGTCACTATGTTTAATTTTTAAATTTACCATCTTATGATGCTGAACAAAAGCTCATCTACAAAGGTTTCCTTGAGTTTAATCATAGTGAAATTATCGTAGAAATCCCCTCATCACATTTTTATTGCCGTAATCCAAAATGTATCTACAAGAATCCGTTGATTATAAACTGCATAGAAATTACCATTCAAATTAAATCTTTGTAAGCAAGCATTCTTATTATCAATTATTAGCTCAGGCGTATCAACGAAATGCTTTGATTTTAATCAGTACATAGTGAAGAGTGCACCCAATATTAAAAGCATGCTAACATCATGATCTAGCAATAAATTTTTATTCAGTACATTCAAACCCAACATTCTGCTGCTAAATAACGCAACGGTAGCAAATATTCAATTTTGAAAATCGTTTTTTGGAAGACATTGCAGGTGCCGCAGCTCATACAGAAGCAAAAGGTAGTTTCCAAAAAAATTTCGCGCTTTGCTAAATGACGTTTTAGAACGAGCGAGACCTACATGGAGGCTAACTTTAGTTCTCTAACTGAGTTAAGAAGGTCACATCTTAGAGGAAGCAAGCCAACGTTATTCAACTGCTACTGCGGTGCAAGTTAGCTGAGAGTGAAAAATTCTGCGAGTCTTAAGGCATGGAAACAGGTCGGGGAGTTCCATCGATGATGTTGGCATAGACCATAACAGTACTTGACTCTTAGGTCCTAGTGGCCTCTGACGCTGGCGGCCAAAATGGGAAAAATGGGATTTTCTCACGAGCTATAATGAGCATGTCCAGACACGGTCATCCAGGCAAGCGCTAAGTGCGTCCTCACCGTATCCAAAATACCTTCTTCACAAGAAAAATGTTGGGTACCTTGGAATTATTTTCTTCGGCATTAAATAGGGGGAAAGAATAGCTCTTGAGAAAATCCCATTGTTCCGTTGCCGACTTTTGGCCGCCAGCGTCAGACATAAGAGTCAAGTACTGTTACAGTCTATGGTGTTCGTATTCGGAGTTAAGCAAGCACCAGCTAAAGGAAGAAAACCAACATTCGATCTTTTTGCAGGAAGGTGACGCTTGACCTTCACGAATAATAAATAAGTTGGAAACGAAAAAAAAGATCTGTCAATATTGGCTCCAGAATATTCGTTACAGAATAATATCAATAACATTTTACTGCTTGGACTTGGAAGAAACATGAATTCCGGACTAGAAAGAAAACTAATGAATAGATATATATTACACAGATAAAAGACGAATAGATTTAAAGACAGAATACTGTACTAGAATATGGAAAAAGAAGAATGTCCACACAAGTAAGAAATCATCTTGAATGACAGCATGGAAAACTTAAAGATAAACAATGGACAAATAGATTACAAGGAACTGTCGCTAATCACTATTAATTAACCCGAAACGACTGATTACTGATTAGCCTTCCAAAAGTTACTAACTGAATAGTGGAAGTAACGCGCAGGCTGGTAGAAGAGAAACGTTACAAGTTGAGTGAGCTTTGTAAAATATACCTTATAACTGGAACATGGAATAAAGTCGTAACTAATGCATCATCGTATCAAATAACACTGCAAATTTTCCTTCGTTAAAAAAAATACACCTGCGGTAGATACATAAAAGCAGATGACCTATATAAACAACTTCAAACAATCATCACTGTATTTTACAAGGTTATCGCTTGCCCTTCCTATAATACCTAGAAAATGGAAAAACTCAAGGGGCCGTAACTCAACCCAAATCACCACATTTTCCGTCGTTCGTAGAAAATACACACCTAAGTAAGATGCATACAGAAAGCCGAATGCCCTCAACGAAAGAAAAATCACACAATAATATAAACTATAACTTAATTAACACAAAATATAATAACAGGAAATTTGAAGATACGCCAAGAACTCATCACGCGGCGACCAGACAGTTTCTATAATTTGTGCGTCCCCTCAGGCAGGATCGATGAGCTCGGGTCACGTGTCTCTCGCTCGTCAATATTCCTGCGGCCGCTAGCGACCACTTCTGTGACCGCGAATGCCGAGGTCACCACTAAATGATAAGAGATTGGATGTTACCAAAGCTGGGCGCGGCCTTCTGATACAGCAGTTTCGCTACAGGCCGCTGTGGCGAAACAAAATCGAGAGTTGCATTGATGACGCTATGAGACTACGTGGGTCCGCAGACCGCCTTTCCGGAAGCCAGTGTCTGTTCGTCTGTTGTTGAGAGAAGTTTTGCTGTGCTACGGGTTTCATCAATGAGTCAAGAATTTCTAGCTTTTTGCCCCCAGAAGTCCTTAAAAAAGATTTGCTGCCAGATGCACTTTGACAGTTTCAGGCGAAACCAGTTTATACCAAGGATTATGAGACTAACAAGTTAACTTACGGGACGGAGCTAAGCTGTAGTGCATCATGGGAAATGGGCTTGTGACGTCAAACAACCTAGTACGTTTATCATTAGCTATTTTGCATTGTTTTTTCATCATTTCATTTGGGCCTCCAGAGTGTCCTACATGTCGTACTATGTTTCTAGTTGCACAAAAACATGTATATCAAAATATCTGCAAACTTTTTTAGCTCTCTGAATGATAAAACTTTATTATTATTTAGGTTGTTTTTTCCGTAACAGTCACGCACCCGCTCGAAGAGCGTCGGTAAGATGTTGTCCTAAGCTGTGCCGTCGAGTACGCGTCGTTAACATATCCGCCTCTCCTAAGGATAAAAACTACAGCATCATTGGAAAACTTTGTATTTAACATCCACCAGTTTCAACAACATCAATCCCTAAGACAGTTTAGGTATGTGGAATACGGTTAGGTAATTTTTTGCAAGTTAGTTAATGCGAGTCGGACGCCACCCTACTGTTATACTGCTGTAACGCGCACAGCGGATAACAGATGATGTTTTTTTTTTCTAATTTTACCAAGCAATTGTATGGCTTTAGTGTATTATATAAAGACTTTTTCTTTATTATTAAGGGAAGTAAACTGTTTCTTTAGTCCTTTAATGCTTTTCTTACAAATCTTGTAATTTCTATCTCGGCGTTCAATCGGTCGTACCTGAGCAAATTTTTGTCGCAGTGGATTAAAATTACAGAAGATAGCAAATCATTGGTAGAAGACGAAAATAAATCGAAAACATTGCAGTATTCACTCATATAAATCTATTTTTAGAATACCATATATTACTCTCGATAAAACTCACTTGATTTATTGCATTTTGAAGACGATAAGCATGGCTCTAAAAGTGCTTCTGCAACATGCGATCAATTGCCGGTTGAATGCATCTGTTCATTTACAAGCCATTTAACCAATGTTCTTTAAAAAAAATATCCTTCAGAGAGCTAAACAAATTTCGTAGATGCTTTGAAACGTAGTTTTGTAAAACTATAAAGATTTTAGGACATGTAGAACACTCTGGAGGCCCAAATGAAATGATGAAGAAGCAATGGAAAATAGCTACTGATAAACGCATAAGGTTTTCATGACGTCACAAGCGCATTTGTCATGATGCACTACAGCTTGGCTCCACCCCGTGAGTTAACCTGTTAGTCTCACAATCCTTCAATTTATACCATAATACCTGCCCCCCTTTTATGTAGTTAAGAAGGTTTAATAATTAATGGTTCCGAGATAGGAAAAAATTACAAAATTTCTATGTCACTATTGTGTCAAAACTATTGACCGTACCAGTAACCGTAATCTTAAAAAGACGGCTCAGGACCACCGGTTGTGAAACCTCCATAAGGCTGTTGGCGAGAAAAGAAAGCTAATTAGAACTAGAAAGCCTTGTATAGCGTCAAAACATCACCCTGGATGGAGGCTGAAAATGCTTAGTCAGCAGATTTTGCATTTTTCTCATCTAGGTCAACCGACTTAATTGCTTACGACAGACTGTGATGATAGCTCAATTCCTTCTGGTAAGTTCTGGGTGAAAAGACATGCAAATTATAGACATACAAAACGTACACAAAGTGACATATCTCACAATCTGTCGCGCGTCGACGTTCATGATGCAATATTATTGAGTATTTCCTAGCAAAGCCTATACCATATGGATGGTGGCATCTGTTTTGCAGTCGAGGCTCTATCTCGATATCTAGTTATTGTATCGCGTCATAATGGCTGCAAGCTCTTATTCTGAAATCGACATTATCTTTCTCACGGAGTTAGCATATACTCTTGCGGCCATAAGTTCAGCCTGTATCTTTCCCATAATGAGTGAAAACATTAAGGAGGTAAGGTTATATTTACTGCCCTCAATTTATCATACTTCAGGAGCATTACCGTTTCACAGGAGTATTACATCGGTATAATTATTACCCAAAATTTATAAATTTACAGGAATTTTTTCCATTTTACAAGAATATTACAATTTATAAAAGTATTACCAATTCACAGGAATGCTGCCGCATGACAGAAGTCTGACATCTTTACAGGAATATTTTCACTTGACATGAGTATTTCCATTTTACAGGAGTAGTTCCACTTTACAGACTTATAACCACTTTACAGGAGTATTACAGAGGCATCATTTTTGCACCAAATTTTCAACTTTTCCCATTTCACACACCACTCGAAAGTGTGACGAATGCTCCAGAATAATTCCAAGAACGAGCGCAATTCCTGTCTGCCCTGTACAGCGAGGGGTGACTGTTGTTAAGGACAAGAGGGAGGCATGAGACCCTCGGCTTCACAGGAAACCTTGCCCTACAGTGTTCCAGAAAGCAATACTAACG
>LQNS02277099.1:2871527-2886845 GCA_001587735.2 Parhyale hawaiensis
TGCAGCAAGATTGGCCAGAGTTTGATTAACGTTTTCATTCTCTCTCTGATTACACAGTTCGATTACTTTACGCCCCTTCAGACGGTCTCTTCCATGGCCCTCCGTACGTACGTACGGGAGAAGGTAGAGGCCTCGTGGTATAGGTCGGCCACCTCATAAAACGGGTACCTGCAAGAACGTGCCCAACGCAAAGTGTACACACTTATGGGGCAAGAATACAATACATCAATTTACTTGTAAGGTAACACGATACCATAATACAATCAAAACATCAATTCCCTTTAAAAAATTGAAGAATTTAATACTGAAATGATTCGTCATATAGGATCCGTCTTTCAATACTGGTCAAATCTATTTGCCACCAGCGTGACCGGCTTCGTTCTGCACAATGAACTACATAATAGATTGCAGGATTTTTGCCATTACGTTACGAATATATGCAATTTGAACCTAGCCACTTATAAAACAAGTGTTTTCCTGCTTTCCTTATGTTTAAAATTTTTAACACACAGTGAAAGATCACAAACTAAGGCAGTTGCAGAAAATCAAGTACCTACAAAATCTAGTGTAGTAAATGGTGGAGTGGTAATTAGCTATAAGCTACGCAATTCTTGAGCAATAATAGTGAAATAATTTTAAGCTTGGAGATAACTCAGTATAATATGCATGCAGGTAATTAAATAATTATTTCAGTTGTATAACCAAATTTTTTCGAAAGTGGGGGACAAGTTCAAGTTGCGTGATTGGGTAAAAAATGCAGAAAGAAAGTAAACCGAATTAAACAAATTTATAGCATCTCACTGTACAGCTGTGGAGAAAACACGACTAACGATACATAATTAAAGTTTTTATATATGTAGATCTAACTAGGTATTTTTTGAACTGAAGCTATAAGTAACACAGTCTGCAGATGGCAGAGGCGTGAGGATAAGGGGGTGGTACGCTCATTTGTTCATGGAATTGGCACAAAATTTGGTGCGCATTACACACTAGCTACAGAGTTGAGTAACTAGTAGCTATCTATTGTGTTACTTTATATAACCGAATTTTAAATCTTCTCATATGGTCTCTGTTGATGATATTTTTATTCAATTTTTTTTCTAATGGCCGCGCATGTGATGCTTTTAACCATTTGTGTCATCACGTATCTTAACCAAGTCTGCAAGTAACCGAATTCACGTCGTATGAAAACGTAATAATTTGAGAAAAAATAAGAAACTACAAATTAATGCTCAAAAATGTAGATAGAATGCATTCTTGTTGAATAAAGTGAAACTTAGAAGTGATTGTGTAAACTTTGAAATGTTTTTAAGCGATTTGGTATCACGGCGATCTATTATAGTGCCTCAGTTAAAACGAAAAATATAAATATATATTCGTTGCCAGCAACCATCGACAATTCAGATGGGTTCCCCGTTTCTATCGGCATAGGTACTATATGTCCCTTGTTCTTTCCTCTCTGATATCGTTCTGCTCGGAAATGGAGGCTTTAACTTTCTGACTATAACATAATATCGACGATTCAAAGAGCTTTGGCTCATCACGCTCTCATAATGCCCTCTCATTTCGGTAGATTTCGGTGTTTAGGGTGACCCAAGCTACCTGAAATCCTCCTTTTTCCTTGAAATGATCTTGGTTCCCGAAGATGAGGTTAGCGAGAAAATTGTCGAGAATTCCCATTTTTCCAGCTTCCTTCGTCGCTAATAGGGAGCCGAGAAAATATTATGCTGCTGCGTTCCCATTCTATACTGTGATTTATTCCCTGTTATACTGCGAATTATCGAACTGGCGGGGCAGCGTTCACATCCTAAGCACGTCGTTGTTTTAATTGGGACCATTTTCCACTGTGGTAGTCTGTCTTTAAAACAATCCCTCTATATATAATATACAGTTTGATGGTGCCTCTCTGTCCCGCTCTGAACTACTAGGAAGGAGACAATTCATCTGTTGAACAGCAAGTGGCTGTTGCCGTGCCCGAATTTCTAAAAAGTAGGTATTGATTACAACCCAAGAGAGGTCCTCATACCTGGTTGCATAGCATGTGCATTTTATTTCTTACCTAGAACGAATGTTTTCCTCAGAGCTCACAATACGAATATGAAACGGAAGCTCAACGACTGGTGAAAAGGAAATTTTTATGAGCAAAGCCAGCAAGCTAAAAAGAGAGAGCCTAAAACTTGAGTTTCGTCGAATGATTAACTGCTGTCCTTTTATGACAGAGCTGGCCGCACTAGTGCTATTTCTCTGACTCGACCAGGTGCACAGTCATCAACTTTTACTTTAAAGTGTGTATTTATTTGATTGTTTTTGAAGAATAGAAAATATGCGTGTTTCATTGCCTAGGACGGAGCGTAAACAACCAACCCGTTTGAAAATTCATCTGGATGTCGTCATCATAACGTTCCCACTTTAACATCATTAGTTTACTTCAGTTAATGGCACCTCTGCTTTTTTCAGTTCTACTATAAAAAATACATTTCTGTTTTTCCTCGTTGATCTTCGACTAAATTTGTAATGCAGTACGGTATCATTGCTACGACTGCGAAGTACTTAAGACGTTTTCAGTGATTAGATTGTAAATTGAAAGGGCCCTCTTCCCTTAAACAAAAGAAATTCATATCTAAATAGAGCAATCTGAGAGCGTGTAATTAAATACCTCCGCCAAGCATGCAGTATAAACGACAAATTCATATTGGTCCTGAAACTAGGATTTACTCTTTGCCACTATCAAAATTTGGTCATTCCCAGTCGGGAATAATTGTTGTTATTATGGTAGAATAGAATGGTGTATGAGAGGTTAAGGTCGATTATGGATGATAAAACAACATGGTTGATATGTCAACAAAACCATATCGTTGATTTTAGTATATGTAGGTCGATATTAATCGAGGCAATATTGGTTGTTTAAGGTTTGTCAGGGAACGAAGATCGATGATAGTACATGGATGTATGAAGACTATATGTGGTAGATGGTAGTACATGGATGTTTGAAGACTATATATGGTAAAGCATATACTAGAGCATAACCAGGTAGGTTATCAACGGATTTCCGTACTTACGATCATGAGTGGAGTTCCTCCCATTATTTGGGGGAGAATATGTGTGAGTTGCCATGGATTATAATATGGCTAGAATTCCCATTATAATCGACTAAAATAATATTGTATGACTATAAGTTTTAATGCAAAATATCTAAAAATTTATGTAAGGCTATAGTGCAAATATTTTGCACGTTTTCAGTTTTTTCTTTACTGTCGGTAAATTGAAAAAAAATTGCAGGGTATGTGTGGACGCTAAATGCCTTTACGTTATTTTTATCTACTGTTTCTAAATTTTACTAACGCTTTGCCACTTTAGCGTATTTACTCTTTATTTTTTGTTGTATCCTTTGTAAAATAATATTGCAATTTTTGATCAAATACCGCCATCTATTTTTATGTTCATTCAGTTTATATTTGTAAAGTTTTATAAACAAATTATTCCCATTAGCTCTATGGAAAACAATGTCAGGTTTCATGGTAAATTTGGCCAAAATTCACCCATGGACTAGTGACTTCCTCTGAACTGTGTCGTATAGCTGCATACCAGAGCTCCTGCTCGATCTGTACCATCGTCCTTAAGTTTAGAGCCTTTCACCATTCTGAGCTGCAGGTCTAACTAGCACGTACACATTACCTTTTTTTTGTATAAGCAATTAATCATCAGCAAACAAACCAGGCTTCCAGGGCTTAATATGTCAACAGATGAAAAAGTTGATCTTGGTAGAATATAGTTGTATCATTCGCTGAACGCAGTCGATTTCGGTAGTGAATGATGTTTCTTACGGTTCATTATGGTAGATCATGGTTCTGCAGCTAGAACCTTGATGGTTGTAATTGGGTATGTATGGTCGGGAATTGCGGTTGGCAATATGGTCGAAGGTTGTGACATATCTCTACCATAATGCACACCATAAATAGTTGAATATGGAGGATACATCGATGATAAACAACAAAGATCTCGACCATAATTTAGTGGTTCTAATAAAATCACAACCATTATTTCCGACTGGGTTTGTGCCTCTTGACAGTAATAACAGCTTCTAGAGTTTTTTTTAAGTTCCGTCTGCATGTAACTTTTGAGTTCTGCTCCGACCTACATCAGTTAAACATTCAAACGGACCAACCGCTCATCGCCAACCTGTGGTCGTTTGTGCCTTTTAGCATTTTTAACAAGTCCTGCAAATTTCATGAATATAAGTCTATAACGTTTTGAGTTAAAAGAGGGAATTGTAAAGAAATAGTAAACGGTGCGATTGAACGGTTGCTTGTTCCACCATCCTGAGACTAATTAACTATCCGCAGATCGATACATGTACCATTGTCGTCTAGATTCAGATTTTATATTTCCATTCTCGTTCTCTAGAAGACGCAGACTACTTCCAAAAATAGCTCAAAACACTTTCTTCAAATACGGTGTAGATGAGGACACTACGATATAAAAGTATGTTACCTCCACGTTAATTGCGGAGTCAGCCCGTGGTAAGCGTTTCAAGCGATGTCTATCCGTCTATCATTAAGGTATTGTTACTATCTCATTCTTTAGGGTTTTAAGTGCATCAAATACGTGAAAATAATTTCAAGCGCCTGGTTAGGAAAATATTTTGATACCCTGGGTAACAGCGGCTACGTCATTACTTGATGCTATTTTTTTTTCACTAACCAACTCACACAATTGTCATACGCCTGGGTTACCCGATGCTGTTCCTATACATACTCTGCACCTATCTACTACATAACAGATGCCACAAGTGCAACCATTGCCCGAAACATGCCAGGCACAACAGTCCACAAAATGTTCATAACGTGCCGAAATAATTTGTCGCATTTCCTATTAGTGAAGCGAGGCCACAAAGCGCCGTGTCACCTTCACTGAGCTCCGTATAGAGAGTCTTGTAATTATTTTCCAGTGGTGTGCCCTCTAATTTCCTGGTGCCACATTTCTTGGTAGGCCCACTTCACCCAGGCCTATTTTGACGTTCGCATCCGTAATTAGGTCTATTCGGGAGGACGCCTCATATTTGCTGGGGACTGATAGACCGACCTGCTCTTCCGCTCTGGATCAACAGACGAACCTTTATAGGATGCCAGATGCGAACATTCGGACTAGATTTTGCGATAGGAGAATTTATGGGAAACCAAAGTAATCAGAGTTAGAAATAGCCTACCTATTATATCCTCAGTCTGCTAAATTAAGAATATGCCGGGTTTTGCAAAGGTCCCGTCACACTTCAATTTATATCAGTACGATCATCCTAAAAAGTAAAGATTGTTTGCCTTTACGGTAGCTGACAATATGTTGACTTTAAGATGCTATTATTGGCAGTAAATAGTGATAAGGTGATTGTATGCCGCAATAAAGCAAAAGTAGTAAGATGTTTGCTCTCCTCCGCGTGGGGGTTGCAGCAAGTCGGATATCGGGGGCCTCATCGAGTCTCAAGCGTTTTGAAGGCAAATTGCTCGGTTGTAGACACGCAGCGAACCTAAACGCGGTCGACCCTTGAGGTCGGCACCTTCATCTACCTATTTATGACTTTGTTGACGGTCATCCGTTTGACCTTTAGCCGCATGGTGTTGCCGGGCGTGCTGTGGCCCCGCATAGAGGAAAGCAGATTTCTCGCAAATCCATTTGCTTCCGTTGTGGCACACATGCATCTCACCATTGCTACGCTCTAGCGACAACTGCCTAGAAAGCATAAATTTCTAAGTTTGTGCAACGGATAATAGGATAATTACCATTACTATTTAAAGCTGATCACATACATATAAAATGAAGCGTAATCGATTTTTGTAAAAGTTGGTAGAAATTTTCTCCGCTGCTAGATGCGGATGTATTTTATATAAGATGAAAGAATTTACGAAAAGAAGATATGAGTGATTAGAATTTGGAATGGGTTACCGTATTATATTCTCGCCAGAAAAATTAGAAACATGCTTCACTGTTTTAATGTGAGTTTACTAAAAGTATACTTACTTAAAACTTCAGTGTAGCTACTGATGTACTCTCGTTACAAGATGGGCTGACCCGGCCCTTAACTATATAATCAAGATCTTTGAAATAGATATTATTTTTAAGTGACAAAATTAGAAATTTGGAAACGTTAAAGCACTAAATGTGAATATAAACTAAAAATTTAGGGAAAAGAAGTGCCGTCAGAGTGAAATTAATAATTAGGTAATAGGTAAAAGCGTAAAGTTAATTTTAGTAATGATGAGCATGTTAATAATGAACTACTAGCCAGCCATGTCATGCGGATATTTCATAAAACAACAGCTTTTTCCTTCATTCATGTCCGGACCTGTCTCATGGCTACCAACGTAGTGTGAGAATATATGTATAAGAGATGCTTTTTCCTTTTGGAAAACGAAATTTAAGCATTAATAATATGACGAAGCAAGCGATTAGATACATTTTAATGTCCTTATTTTCTTTCACAACAAACTTATTTCGAGCTTTCGATTTCAGCAGAAATCATTATCAAGAGAACAATGAAAATTTTGAGTTTAAGTCAAGTTTAATATGCTAGCATTGTATATATGATATCAAAACTACCTCAATTAAAAAAAACCTTTATGACTACTTCAAAATGAAAGGATCCGTGGAACTGGCCTGTTCATTTAATGAAGGCGCGTGTTGTGGATATATAAAGTCAATGGTGGAGCACTGGTCAGGAATGTCAAACTTATCAGCTGCAAGAGGATAACCCGAAATTTCAAAATGATCGAAAATATTGATATTTATGTTTGTCAACCTGTGACCAGAACGAAATGATATGCCTCTTTGCTGGCAAACTCTCACTTTCATTTGCTTCCTGGTTTCGCCAATGTAAGAGGCAGTACACTGAATGCACTGGAATTTATAGATCACATCGGCAGCAAGTGAAAGGGGGAGAGTGTCTTTTATGTTTCTAATATCTAACAACGCATTTGTAACCTGTGACAGGGAGGTCTATGTCGTGACCACATAAGTAGGGCTATGCATTTCTACGCCCAACAGACTGCTAGTGTGAGCAGTTCGTGTGCCGCTTCAATACATATTTAAAATGGGTAGTACAGATACCGCGGCAAATATGACGTACGTCCGAGTTTCGCATCCTCGCGTCAAGCTGTCAGATTGAATGCATAGTGTGGCCCCGGCGTAACACCGACTCTCTGTTGTTCTTCAGCTAGCCCGTATCATTCGATATGATTTACCCAGAAAAGCCACATAAGTGGACGGATGGACGTAACCTCAGGCAAAATAATATCATGTACTTATATAGCAGAGATAGCAGACCTCATATCGCGAAGGTGCAACTCGCTGGTCTCGGATTTAAATAATCAACTATGAAGTTGTCGGCGCCGCCAGTAAATGACGGCGGAAATCAATAATTACTTCAACGAACCCTGGTTTCCTTCACTCATATTCGTTGCTGTGTTGTCACGACTATCGCTTCTTCTTCATTCATTCCTTCATTGATCTCCGACTCAATTTGGTCTCCGAAAAATATTCCCAGTAGGAAAACAGTACAGTCTAGCGTCTATGCTACCACTTGAAGGTACGGTACTTCATACATTTGTGTAGCTTAGATTTTAAACGCCCATCTCCCTCCCATGACGTTTAACTAATGACGTTTCTCGTGTATCTCAGGTTTCACATCGAGACGGAGAGCCCTACCAACTATATTCTTAACGAACCGACTATCAATCATCCAAGCAAGCAATCAACAAGCTATCTAGATCATTATAGAGGAGGATATGGTACAGCTGTCTGTCCATATACCGCTTAAAATGGTAGGCTATTATGTAGCAAGGAGCTTTAATAGAGCAGGAGGGAGCCCTGCCGCAATAAATCAGATAAGCTTGCTTTCCAACTTTTCGGCTGTGGCTGTGACGCGTTCATGAATCTCATTGGTGGAAATGACGCGGGAGCAAGGAGATTTGTTGGGGAGCAGCAGACAAACTGACGTACTAATATGCGATTGGTGCATACGGCGACTGGCAGCAGCCACACCTGAAAGCCTCATCGACATTTGAGCTTCACAGACGAGGCTTCTGGCTCCCTCCTTCTGTTAAACCTCCTTGCTATATAGATTTTTACCTCGGAATTACCTTGCGTGCATGCATGATCGTATCTTTGGCCGAAATTCTTCCCCCATTTTTTCTTCTATTTTCTTCAGTCATCTATATCCTACTGACATAATGGCAATAGCTCATAGAAAGCCGGGGCGTAAGTCCCGGTATATATATATCTTTTTGGGAGTGGGCCTGTTGGTTCGTCTACTGCCGCCTATCTAATCTAATCTACCGTTATAGTATCTGTATATTATTGACAACTAGAGGACCCAGCCGTCAAAAATGACAACAATAATTTTACGATTAAGCTTTTTATTGTTCAGGTCCCAGTATAGGTTTTGCCTCAAAATAAGTTTCACACCGGCAGGCGTGTTCTTCCATGAATGAAACGCAAGTTGTATTGATCAAACGTGGAGAAGTACTTAGAAAATACAGTTCAGTCAAAAGAATTCACCGGAAATGCTAAATGCTTACCGTAGCCTGGATACCAGCCAACCCAGTTGAACCTATAGGGGTGAAATTTGGCTGCGATATAAATTGATTTTAAATATGCGTTTGTTCAGAGTGAAGTTTCAACTGCTACGAAAAGATTCAGCTTAAGAAAGCCAAAGAAAAATTGATTATGCTCGAAAGGAACGATAACTTTAAGAAACCAAGACCGAGCCGCTCAAGCTGCTACGACGAAGTACAGCTAAAAAATAGGCCATATAGGCCTAGCTTATGCCCGAAAGAATCAAAAACTCCATCATCTACCACGCTAAGAAGAAAAATCATCACCATCAAATCAAAAAGTACCCAGCTAGTTTTGAAAGCGAAGCGAGATTCAGAAAATGCAGTATTTCCACTGTTGACCATATATTTCATAAGATATATTGGTCCAGGGGCTGAACTTTTATGGTATCTCAACTTGTATTTCAGTGAATGAATTTTCTCCTATCTAAATCTTAAACAGCGTGACGGAGAGACGGACCAACCAAACAGCGAGCGAGAGAGCAAGCAAGATCGGAGCGACCAACAACTGCATAGTATTATATAGTGGATTATGAATGGCCGCTTCGTATTTTGAAGATGACGGGACAGTGGTATAATCTGTTGTGCTCTGTTATTACCGGAATACTGGCTGTTTAGAGAAGTTGTGAGACGTTTTTTGAACAAAGGTTCTGATGACCAAACTTTACAGAGTCTAAGCGAATTTCTTCAGCATGCAGCCAAAAACTAATAATCGAGAGATAAATACACGAATGCGTAATAGGATACCAATAAGAAGTTTAAAAAAATGAATAAATCATGCTTGGTCCGTGTCTATTAGTACTATAAGAGAACTCACAAGTTTAAGAAAACACATTTGGCCCTGAGAACGAAAACCAGTTTCTCAATCACACGTTTCCAGTTGATACGTCAAATCTCTCCTCCCGATAAAAATTATATAGCCATTGTTAAAACATTTAGTTCAGAGTGCTATGTGTAGCACGAACAACTTATACTACCTGTCCTCGTAAGCCTCTGTCTTTTAGTGAATTGTTGGATTACATTTAGCTAGTAAGATCTCTGTATGTATATGTTACAAAAACTACCTATATAGATATAGCTACTTCAACGTTGCTCAAGTTAATGATCGCTTAAGTGCCTGTGATGTGCTCATTGTTTTATTTATTTAGTTGTTCTTACAGTCGATCGATGTAATTTACTGAGTGTTTCTTTCAGTTTGCAGGTGATGGCTTATAACAAAGTGATAGTATGGACATTGAGAGTATGTTTATATTTTGGACGTCAAACCTGGAGAAATAAATAGCTGTGGTTTAGTATAGGCGCAGCAATCCCAATCCTGAACCGTATGTCAAATTAAACTTTATTTTGAAGCGTTTACAGGTGATTGCATTTTCGATAATGTCGGAGATCACGAAGATGTCGAAACTTCGCCAAGCACCACACCTGCTTCATCCCAACTCCTTGTGCTCCAAAAATAATCTCGAGCATTCAACACAATCTCCGAAATTAATTTTCCCCTGCCCTCTCCATCCCGATTCTTTATGCTCCAGATCAGATCTTCAGGTGTCTCCGCAATCTCCAGATCCGCTATTTTCAAGCAGTTTTCAGCCCTGTTTGTGTTACTCTGCTATTGATTTTCTTCTGCCCGCCCCATCCCAGGACGTACGGACAGTGATGCCGCCCCGACACCAGGCCTTAGGTCCTCAGCGTCATGTCAGTTCCCACGCCACCTTTCCAAGGAAGCCAAAAGTCATTTCATTTCGACGTCATTCGTTTTCGTCGAGTTCTGATCTTCATTTTCATGTTAGCACCGACACAAGATCCCCAAAAGAACCGAAGGCCAATTTACTTCAGCGTCATTCATATTCATTGAGCTCTGATATTCATACAAAAGCCCTGGATGCCAAACAACGTCGGCGCGCTTCCATGCCCACCGGAAATGAATTGCAGTTCTCCGCGTCACAATTGAGCAGTCTCGGTCATCTTTGTTCATCCTCTACCGGTGATATTCAACAGCCAGTACAGTGTTCTGGGAATGGGAACGAATTAACGTATCCATCCTCTACCTGTCGGCTTGTAAGAACTTCAGACAACAGTTCATCCCGACGGAATTCAGCTACTGAATGTCATCAGCCCTCTCAATCTCCTAAGTTTCTCAAAAATTTGAGCTCACAGTGTTCCGGAAGCAACGTACATCGTTTCTCACTGCACACAAAATCCAAAAGTTACTCTACTTTTAATTGTCTTGAAAAGACACAGTATTCCCGTTCAACAAACTTACAGTCTGTTCGAAAAGATTTCCATCCCTCTGAAACGAACCTCTGCGTCCTGTCACAATCTACTTTACTGCAGAAATCACATTGGGTGGGACCTGAAATTGAGCCGACACCTGCAAAGTTTTCAAAATCTGGCCACAGACGTTCACCAGCAGACTGCTATTCGCCAGCATGTAGTCCGTTATTGAATTTACCCGCAGTTGCTACATTCGATACCAAATTGGATCGCCATCCGGCTTCAGGATTTGAAAAAATTAAGCCCCCACGACCAACATCGTCTATACAACAGATAGATGTTAGCACACTAGCATCCAAAACTAATTTTCATACCTACAGATCTGACCTTCACAGTTCTTCTCAATATCTACATCAAGAAATTCGCTACCCTCTGCATTCTGGAAATGATGTCCGATCCAGAACTAATCAGCACATCTGTTCACGATCTCCAGAACATGAAGATTACCCCTCACTGGATTCCAGAAGCGATCCCGATGGCCCCAGGCTATCTAGCAAATCAGAAAATTTGAATATTAACTGTACGCCTCCTGCCAAGCGCGCCTTAACCTCATTTGTTATTCCAAGCTTTGGCTGTTGCATGGAACCTTTGTTACTGCTACTGATCACTGTGGCGTTGTTATTAAACAGATTAACGTCCTGTTGCAGCTTGTTATTAGAGTGTTCGTATAAGATGTTACATCCTTGTCGTATATCCAAGAGAAGCATCGTTATCGCCGTGGTTATTCTGTACGCCAGCGTTGCCAGTGGAAACGCGTCTAGTAGTGCCCATTTGCAAAACGTTACGGTGGGGAGTGGAAATTTGAATTTGGTACCTGTGAATTTGAAAACACAAAGAGCGTTTGTGGACACCGATATACTTGGTTCGCTTCACGAAAATATTGTTACAAAAAGAAAATTTTTAAATCCGAAAAAGCATAATTTTCAAACTTCGAATTCCCGTTTGGATGTAGAGTTTACAAAGAGAAATAGGCGTAACTTGCAGTTGGTAAATCAAATAGAGCTACAGCAACTAGCAGCGAAGCCTTCCCATTTAAAAATAGTGAAGCATTTTTTGAAAAAGGAAACTCAAAATTTTCAGCGCTCAATTTCGAACTTAAAATCCTTTGCAAATCAGGAAGTGAAAAGTGAAGACGAAGGTAGAATTCTGGGTGCAAATCATGTTAATGTCGGTTCAGAAAATCAACCAGTAGGTCAAATAACAGCTTCCGTCAATAGTCCTGACAATAAAAACGCGTTGCCAATTCCTAAGGACAATAACCTTGATGTTGTCGAGCCCAATTCTGAGTTCCTAATGAGAGCTAGAGCAGAAAAGTTCAACAATTTTGTTGCCTCTCCTGATCAAAGTTTTGATGTGCCTAGAATTAATGATGCTCTTAAATTTATGAAGAAAGGGAAGAGTTCGAGGAACAGAAATTTTTCACGTCGACGCAACAGAAGCAGCAATGGTGATGACTCGTTTACATCGTATTTCGGGGAGTCTTCAGACATGGAAACTTCCACTGAAATAACGGTTAACAAAAAATCACGTAGACAAGATCGGCCCAAGTTTTTTCAGTCTTCTGGTAAGCTGCCCTTCCCTGAATCGTCATTCAGCAGCCGTAAATATTTAAATGGTAATGTTGACCTTGAAGACTCGACATCAATTGGTACAAATAGAAAACTTTTATACAGTAATTTTGGTGTAGGTACCAACCTTGCAAAATCAGACGATGGTAATGTTAATTCTAAAAACTCGATGTCAGTAGCAACGAATGCTAAACTTCCCCACCGTGCTTTTGGGGAAGATAGCATCCATGAAAAAGCAGACGATGGAGTTATCAGCAGCAGCAACATCGGACTGTCACGTAATAACGATGCAGGAAAAGCTATGTATTTAAAATCCTCAGTTACAAGTGCATCCATTAGCCGGTTGGACATTTTGTCTGATGCCAAGAGAGACGCTGATTTTAATGCCAGCGGCGATGTATTTGTTCGAGGTAATGGATCATCGGATATCGACAATTTCCCGTTTGCTGCTTCTCAAAATTCTGGTGTTTCAATTAATGCAAATGCCAGCCATTTGGAGAAGCAAAATATTAGAGTTTTAGCGATGGAAAATCCTGATATTGCCAGAAATGAAAATGTGAATGACAGAGACAAGAAAAATACGGATTTTGTGGCTACAAAGCGTTCTAGTAACTTGGTCAGCGAAAGTTTTGGTGCTTCGGTCAATGAAATTCGTAGTGTTCCGGATGAAAAAAATCCTAGAGTTTTGGACATGAAATATTCTAGTGTTGCCGCCCAGGAAAATAGTGGCGTTACGGCAGTAGAATATTCTGGTGTTTCGGCAAAAAAATATGTTAGTGTATCGGCCAAAGAAAATTCTGGTATTTCGGAAAATGAAAATCCTGGTGTTTCGGAAATGGAAAGTCCTGGTAAAACAATGGAAATTAGTGGTGTTTCGGCTCTAGAAAATCTGAGTGTTTCGCCAACAGAAAATTCTGGTATATTTACTCGAGAAAATCTTGATATTTCGGTTGAAGAAAATTCTAGCACTTCTATAAAAGAAAATTCTGATCTATCATCTAAGTATAATAATGAATGGGAATTACATAGCGATAATGATTCGTCGAATGATATCCGCGGTGATCACAGCAATTGGATGACAAGAAATAATATCGTCACTGGAAAAGGAACACTAAACAAGAACGATAATGAAAAACGAAGCGAGAGATTAGACGACAACAACATAAAATATTTCAGAAGGGATCTGCTTACTAAGACTTGCGATACTGAAATTCATACTTTGTCAGGAGCCATTGCTAGTAAGGTTAATTTGAAGCAACTTTCTGAAAAACTCCCGCCTCACCTCAATGGCATTCCTACCGAATCAGAAAGCTCTGGAAGGGTCACTGTGAACGAAACTCAAAGTTTCTCTCAGTCTACAGGTACGCCTGAAAACGGACAGTTCAGTTTTACCAAAAGTAGCAGAATTAAGCGTTCACAAGACGCGGTAAATTATGGGTCAGATAAAATGAGCGAAGCCTTTCAAAATGACGAAAAAGATTCTAGCAGCAGTGCTTTCGCTTCTAAAAAATTGCAGAACCTTCGTGAATTTAACATCGATTACGTGAACTTGGTCAACCGAGAAAGTGATAAAACGAGGAACGATCGGAAGAAACAGAGCCTGATGAAATTTACAAAGACTTTGAAGGAAAGTGCGGGAGCCCATTTTTATTCCACTTTCAAGGAAAAAATTATTGTCAAAAGGCTCGTTGTTATGTTGGGAAGTGATGAGTTTGACGAGACGAGCGAGCTCGTCGTAAAATATCTTCATTCAGCCAACGAAAAAATGATCCGCCGTGTGAAACTGGAAGCCGAGGCGCCGGAACCTGCGCACTTTCCATCATCATCATCCAGTCTCCGAAATTCTGATGTCCTCGAAAACCTTCTCAAAGAATCGACAAATTTCGGCGACGGAAACGAAGAATTTTTCTCGGAAGAAAATAAAGAGAAGGAAAAAGAGCGACTGGCATCGCTTGTTAGCAAATTCTCTCTCAAATATCTGAGGAAACGCCAGAGTGTTGAGGCTATCGAAGTAAGTGCAAAAGAAAATGTTCAGTCTGACGAGTCGTATTATGGAGGGGGTAAGAAAAATGGCGTTCGTGAACGCAGCGGAAAATTCCTACCAGAAAATACTCCTGCGCATCATTCGAAAGATTCTAGCAAGGTATTTTCTCATCGGGAATCTAATTATTACTATGATCAGCCTGATTTATCTTCTAAATCAAAATTTAACATTTATGACCAGTATCGTGCTGGTGCGTCAGTCGATGCTGATCATAACAGAGGCAATAACTTTAAAAATGATTCTCAGAATCGACTCAGTTTCAATTCCCGTCTCGCTGACGGCCGCCATGTTTGGCGATCCGGTGAAATCCACCCCGAATTCCGACACAGCTCGCCCGTTGTTGTTGATTCTGATTGGGATTTGTCCGGCGAAAGCGGGATTATTTCTCGAGCGGCGAAAGCTAACGGTATTCCCGCTATGAAATTCAAACGGGCTGCTCAGAAAAATAAACAAAGTGTGTTTATTGAAAACAGTGATGAAGTCAGTGAAAGTGATGGTAGCAGAAACAACGGCGATAACAGTGTAGGCGCAGACAGCGAGGATAGAGTCGACGGAAGGATAAAATCCGATAAAGGTCGTAGTAGAAAAACTTTTGTGCTAAAACCAAAGAACAATGTCCCTGATGTTGATGCCCCCGAGCACGATTTGGGCAACACATTCCACAACAACGGTACTGATAACCGTAATAACAGTGATGCGGGGTTCGTGCCCCCGCCAAGGGGTGTGTTTTGGGAGGCCCTGATCATACCTCCGCCTCCAATGGAAGAATTAATTCTGTCTTCACAATGCTACCAAGTGGTGAATTTTGCTCCTGATTTCTGCATAGTTCTGG
>LQNS02277099.1:2886945-2921445 GCA_001587735.2 Parhyale hawaiensis
ATAACAGTGATGCGGGGTTCGTGCCCCCGCCAAGGGGTGTGTTTTGGGAGGCCCTGATCATACCTCCGCCTCCAATGGAAGAATTAATTCTGTCTTCACAATGCTACCAAGTGGTGAATTTTGCTCCTGATTTCTGCATAGTTCTGGCTGATACCAGGGAGGCCTTCGCCGCAGCCTCCCTCGCTACCATGATCGACGTGCCGACGCTGTACCGGGACTACCAAGGTTACCGGGATACCGATCTCCAGGTGAGTACCCGTAGTTACTATGCTTGCGCCGCGATGCTTTTTGTTCGTGGTCCATTGTATTTTCAAGGAAACAGTGAATGGTTCTTTCAGTGGTATAAAAGTAGTAATAATACTTGCTCTATAACAATAGTTAGAAGTAGAGAAGCTGTCTGAGAGCGCATACCTCCGCCAAGCATGGCAATATTAACAGAAAATTCAATTAGGGTCCTAAAATCCAGGATTTCTTCTTTGATCATCACCAAGCTTGGAAATTTGTCATTTCTGTCTCTTGACCTAAATAACAGTGCCAGTAACGTTCTTGGAGATCCGTCCGTAACTTTTTGCGTTGTGTTCTGACAAACGCGGCGCCAAACGAGCAGTAAAACACCTAAGCGGACCGACCGATCCTCACCAAAATAGGGTCATTGGTGCCTTTCAACATTTCTAACAATTTCTGAAACTTTCATGAAGATCTATCCGTAGTTTTTGAATAATCTTCTGACAAACATGAAAATAAACATGCGACAAACAAACCAATGGCTGACAGATCAACACAAAAAATTTGGCCTGCTGCGTATTGTATATTGCCAATAATTGATGTAAGTTTTATGAAGATCTGTTCATAACTGTCTGAATTATGGAGCCAGGAAAATCTGTCAGACATACAACAGAGGGTTCGACTGATCGTCACCAAAAGTAAGTTAAGCATCTCCTATTGCCGGGGCCACATATATATTTCTACGCCCAACTGGTTACTAGGATGAGCAGCTCGCGAGCCACTTCGATACATAGTTAAAATCGGTATCATGGATACCGTGGCATAAATGACCTCCCAGTCTCGCATCCTTGCATCAAGTTGTCTGTGTAAATGCCTAGTGTGGCCCCGGCATAACATGCCTAACATTCCCTGTAAATTTCATAAAAATCCGTTTATAACTTTTTGAATTGTGTTAGCGATAGACTGTTTATAGTCCAACACACAAACTCCGACAAAAAACTAACCACCTTGGCGACGGTAATATGTCATAAATTGCCGCACAGTATCGTTATGCAATCAGTTAATAAGTATTTTCAAATGAACCAATGTTTTTGGAAAATTACCAAGCTATTTTCAAAATTTATATCTAGTGTTTCTGTGCTCTTGCTGAGCAATCTAATACTGAGATAATGTTTACATATCTACCAAGTATTTTTATAGATGTCTACTCGTTGTATGAGTTTGCTTACAGTAATGGGAATTCTAATACCAAAAGAATATAAATTTAGCTACCAAGACTTTGTTTGCGCTTGGGTTGCGTTTTTTCGAGATGTTATTTAGTTTTTAAGTCACCAGAGACGATGCAGGACGTAAGTACTTTATGACTGAGACTCTCTAAGGGCGGTGTTTCCCATTGGGGGTGCATATGAACCTACGGACCCCCTGTGGTTCACGCACGGACCCCCTACTGGTACATGACGTTTAAAGCTTCTGTGGCAATATCACATTGATTTTATCCCATAGATGATACTAAAGACAGAATTTTTTAAGGTTATAGTAGGAAAAATATAAATTTTAATAGCTTATAATATTGTTTTACATTAATTTATAGCAATTGAAGAATTTTAACTATGGTTTAGTTACCCCTAAATGCTTTTGCTCGATCACAAAACTTGGCTTTTTCGTGTTCAAAGACGGTGAGAACCGCATATACTAACCATCATTCACTGCAAATAGTCATTTAGGGCGAGTCAAAATAAATTCAAGGGAGTTAAAAGTGAAAACTCGCTGTATGTAAATACAGGGCTGAGCTGGGATGTCACGTGACTGCGATATGAATAATTATATGTTTGGTGTATGTTGTTATGCCTCTGCCCTTCTGTATTACCTGAAAATTAATGGCTGGAAACCATCGACATCTACAATACTCATTCAGTGCGTAATATACTAAGTTGATGCCATTTTAATGACGGGGGGGGGGGGCGTGGGCTGCAGGGCGACTTCACAGGGGGTCCTTAGAAAAATAAACTTTGGGAGCCACTGCTCTAGGGTATCTTCATGGTAGACGAAATTTAGCGGTCAATTTTCGAAAATTTCTAAGGATTTATTTCACTAAAGTGACTAAAATATCAGGTTTTATAACTTTTTTTAATTGTATAGCTATTTAAAATCAATTTGTTCGGCTTTTGCTTGATCTTCAAAGGCTTAAACGGTATTGAAAACACTGAAAGCCAATATTAAGAAGCCTAATATTATTCACTTATAATTGGAAATATGAAGCAACGGAAAAATAAGAGTTATTTGAGATGTCTGTCCTGCCAAACAAATAGGTAGGTACTTACACGATGCTGCAATTTTTTTAATTTCTTTACTTGGTATTGTTATTTTTTCTGCCACTGCCAATAATAAATGATAAGCATGAAACCTGTGTTGGCTACCTAATAATATAAGATATTCGGTAACGGGGGACAGCCAAAGTGGGTCGTTGCTGGGGTCTTGTTTTGATAGCATCTGAACGAAGGTAATTGCAATGGTGGGCCACTTGACCTGTCCAGAGTTCTAGTTGACTGTGTTGGGTTCCAGCCAGACTCGCTTATTAAATAAACAATGAAAAGAAAAATAAACAAACAGGCCCAAAGAAATAAAAATAGAAAGAAAGACCCAAGAAAAAGAGAAGAAAGGAAAACACAGAGAACAAAAAGAGAGAAAAGATGAATATATTTCTCCACGTGCGTAGAGGCATTACCTACTGCTCGTTGGAGCGCAAGCATCGCTGTGTTGATGACAGTGTGAGGTTCTCTTCGTGTGCCCCCCCCCCCCACTGGGCGAGCAACGTCTGTTCGGGTGTTCAGTGCTTCATGCTGCGGAGGTTGTGCTGTGCTGCGGGTTGTAGCTCTCCGCGAGAGCTCTATTTTCGTAATGCATTTATAATATACGTTCATTCTATTAGAAAAGCCTCAGCAAGCATTCAGCAGCTAGCTACTTTGGGTTGCATGGGACAAACAACCTGCGTCTGCAGCGCCGCATAACTCTCCACCGCCACAGACGGACTAACATGACCCCAAAACGGAATCCCCGCGAACACAGTCGCGGTAGAGACCAACGGCTTTGGCTATACATCCCAACTTTTGCTTCGTTGTAGCTTGCTGTAATATTTCGCTTCGAAATGACCCTTCTCATCAATAAAGTAACAGCGTAGTGTCCTACCCTGAATACCTTGACGATTAGGTGGACGGGGTCCAGGTGGCGTTACACACACCGCCATCTTGTGTAGAGGTGATGCTGCAATCCGTGACCAGCGGGAGGGCTAGTAGCGAGTCATCTCCGCATTGCACGCAGCCGCTTGCAGCAGGTTTATCTAGCACTTTCAGAAAGAAACAAGCGTCTTGTGAGGTTTTACTTCACAGTTTCCTCACTGATGGCTTTTCGAATGTGACGGCGCATTTGTTCGACAACCTAGCAGCCCGAACAGTGAAGCTATTAGGATACTTCGTGGTAATTGCTCGCCACCTTTTTTTGGTCGGAATTCGCTCTTCACTAGTGTGGCCAATACGGTCTAAGTCTTTTGGCAAGAATTCGACCATTGGCATTGATAGTAATTCGATGTGAAAATTCGAGACATATTCAATCATGAAGCGCTCCAATGTCTGTTGGTCTGAGTACGTTTGAAGGTGGGCAAGTCTTTCGTGGTGGTTGGATTCTTGTGCATCGGTTCGGAATAAACACTGAGAAAAGTGTTTGACCAAACCCAGCATAGGCGTAGATGCTTTTTCGAGCACAAAAAATAGAGTTTTCGTGTTACACAGGCACACCAAGGCAAGTGTTTCCCGTCGCTGCACGGGAATGCGTGCTGGTTTTGGTATGAATTTTTTTCAGTGTATACACTGAGAACAGTCTGGCGTGCTGTACATAGCATCCCGAAACCAGAACAGTGAGCACGCACAGTGGTCGCCAAAACACGTGAAGCTATGCAGAGCAGCTGGAGCACGCGAAGGCTACTATAGTCTGCCAGCTTGCCAGATCCTCCAGGCTGAACCTCTTCATAAAGTTGTATTAGAAAAAGTGTAGTAAAGTAAAAAACTTTCTTTTTTCCCTTGTCGTGGGGGGAACGTGCTTGCCTTGGAGTGCTCGTGCAGTGCGTAAACATTAGATTTCCTGCTACCCGAGTACTGCAAAACCAAGCTCTGGAGGGGGGGGGTTGGAAGCTGTGTCTGTGTACATTTCTCTTCTACAACTCTACCATGTATTTTTCTATTCCACATGATGAGGACATTAAAAAAAAGTTGGGGAGAACTTTCGCATCTGGTAAAGTTTTGAGGGGGGAATGGTGGGAGGAGGCTTAAAATTATCCATTATTAACTGATTGTTCCGAAACTTGCTCAGAATGTGTATCTTTGAAAAAAAAAAAGATACGTATTTTATTCCTACAACTTTTTTGATTTAGGCTTTAGGTTTTGAGAAAATAGGAAATATATATATAGTTATGTATGTAAAATAGAAATCAGTGAGTTTTTATGCTAGAAGAAAAACAATGACAGTTTTGGAATCCTTGAAACATTACTAACAAAACAATGGCGCCGGATTTTCCATTTTTGCCCTGATAAAGTTTTTTATCACAGTTCAAAACCGATTCTCTTATTTTTCCCTATATTTTAGTTGGCGATCGCAATGAAATAGACAATAGAAAATCCAGCTCGATAGTTTTGTTATGAATGTTTCAAGGATTCAAACTGTCATTGTCTTTCTTTCAGCATGAAAACCCACTGAGTTCTATTCTTTTGCAATTAAAAAAAATACGTGGGTATATATTTATGTATATTTTCTATTATCTCAAAAACTAAGTCTTAAATAAAATAATTGTAGGAGTAAAATGTGTTTCTTTTCTCAAAAATACATATTCTGAGCAAGTTTCAGAACAATCATTTAACTGATCATTTTAGGCCCCCCCATGCCCCCCTCAAAAATGTAGCAGGTGCTAAAGTTCTTCCCGACTTTTAATTAAATGTGATTATATGGAATAGGAAAATACATGGTAGAGCCGTACAAGACAAATGTACACAGACACCTCCCAGAGCCTGGACTAATATATCAGCGCACGGGAAGGCGTGCATGCGGGTTTTGGGACAGAATTAAGCTTTCTCGCTGTGCACAGCCCCGTATAGGCTATAAAATCGATGTGCCGATTTCACCGTTCAATTTATTTTTTTCGTTACCTATGCCGATTTCAACAAATTCATGATCATTTTTTTTTTTCACAAAACCTTCTGACAAGGTCTGTTTACATACGTGAATAAAATTAAGTTATTAAATTCGAAAAGAAAAGTATAAATCTTAAGCCGTTTGGTCGATGTACATTTTCCATATCCTTAACTTGAAAATCCATTCCTGGCGGCTGCACTGCAACCATGAGACTAGTCGTGCAGAGCCAGCAGTGCGAGTGAGGTAATCTAAAGGTAAAGTCACTCCTACCGCATACCCCAACTAGCAAACCCACATGCATTGGCTCGTGCTGCAGGTAAATGCCCACTTGGGCCGAGTAGTGTGTACGGCTGCGATCGACCAGTAGTACCTCGCTATAACGGAAGCCCCGGAGATTTGCCCGTCGTTATATCCGGGATTCCGTTATATCAGGGGTTTGTATTTATAACGGATAAGCCCCTCTTATAATGGAAATTTCCGGAAGCCCACACCACAAAAAAAATTCACCTACCTCTCACATATATCATGAAACTTTTACTGCCGCATCGTGCAATGACGCAAAACCTGTGTTGTGTGGGGTGGTGCACAACGGAACTAGCCGCTTATAGCGGATTAGGTCTGTAGTTATAACGGAAATTTCCTGAAACCCGGTTTATAACAGAAGAGAAAAATGCTACAACGGAACTATTAAATTCTTCCCTTATATTCGTGTTTCTGCTATAACGAGTTCCGTTATAGCGAGGTACTACTGTATCGTATTGACGGTATAGCCGATAGACGACTGCGCCCCCTGATTCTAAAGCCAATGCTCCCTCTTCCCCCCACCGCCCCCGCCCCAGTGACTTCGACTGAAGAGAGATTTGCTAGTTACCTAAAATGCATCTAAAAAACGCCGGCGCGCACCTACCAGGAAATTATATAAAGCTTGCCAGGCCACTTCATCCTGCGTGTCGCAGTCACTGCGTTCGTGCGATGCTGAGCAACAAAAGGCTTCATCTCGCCAAGTGTTGACTATTGCAAGCACTCCATTGCGGTTTTCATGCTTTCATTTGTAACAGCAATAATAATATAAAAAAAGAATGTCCAGAGTAGCTCGTTGCCACCTCTTCATTTGTCAGGGAAATAGGAGGGCCTGCCTCGGACTGGCGGGACTCCCGTTGATTATTTGCGACGGTAATTAGCCCGCCACTTCATTATCTTGGAGTGCCGATATTGGCCGCACTGCAGCATGGTGACATTTATTGGCAGCGCGGGGGAGGGGTGCGGCACCCGTGTTGTGTGCCGCTCAGTGGGCACTTCACTCTCTCCTCGACAGAGCCCGCCGAGTACCTGCGAGGATGTATTGTTTTCACCGTGTCTGTGTGCTTGTGTGTGTCTGTCCGGACTTGGTGGGTCGCGGCTGGAAGATCCCGACGTGTTTACAACGTCAATGCTACTGGAATTGGCGGCACGGTGACACACCCTAGCAGAATATTTCGCTCTCCTAGAAGCCGTATTATGATGTTAACTTCTGGGGTAGCCAAAAATTTTGTTGAGGCTGACACTGAAGTGTGGCGCTTGTGCAACGGGCGTTGCCCACCACAGGAAGAGTTCGATCTAGTTATGCGTATCATGAGATAAATTTGTCTTAACGCCAGCATTCATAGTAGGTGCACGCACGCCACATTTATGAAGATTGAGCAGCTGGTGGAGTTGTCGTTTCATCCAATCCATTCGGAAAATTCTAGGCAATCAGCTACTATTAACTGATGCATTCTCCTGGTAACATCAACTGGCTGCCATAAAATCATTTGATGGGTAATGCATGCAGCATAATTTATGCTTTGATACTATAGTGAGAGACATGTGTTTAAAAAAATTAATAGTAATAATCCGTTTATAATTGATATACTATAGCTGGAAAAGTTGCTGGGTAGTTGCTAAGTTCAATGCGCTAGCCATTTTTTTTATGCTATGCTATTCTACAGGTTAAAAAGTTTTCTCCAGTTTTTTAAAGGTACATTTTAATTCTTCACTAATTGTACAAATCCATGCGTACACGCTATGTTAAAAACATCTAAAATACCTAACTAGAGCACTCTGACAGCACATACCACCGCCAAGCAAGACAACGGCAACGAAAAGTTTAAGTTGGTTCTGAAACAATGATCTTCTTTGAATCAACACCAAAATCTAATCATTTTTGCCTCTTGATAGTAATAACAGCTTCTGTAGGTTTCTTGAAGATCCGCTCATAACTTTTTGTGAGATGCTGCTAACAAACATTCTGACAAACATTAGTCACAGACACAAACAGACCAACTGATAATCGGCAAAATTCAATCATGTATCTATATCTTTCAACATTTATGATTACAAACAATTCTTGGAAATTTAATATAGATGCGCTCGTAACTTTTCGAGTTGTTTTGCTAACAAGCATAAAATCAAGCGGAGAGACAATCGACAATCCTCACAAAAATTTGGTCATTTACTGTTCGTGATATACCTAATAACTCATGCAAATTTTAAAAAATTCTGACCATAACTTTTTGAGTCATGGCATTACGAAAAATGAGACAGACAAACAAGCAAACAAACGGATGAACGGATCTTCGCTAAAAGTTAATCACCTGTTCCCCTGGCATACCTAACAATAACTATAAATTTCGTTAATATCCGTCCATAACTTTTTGAATTGTCATGGTGACAGACAGAAGATAAACTAACAAAGAAACAGACAAACACACAAACTTAACGAAAACATAACCTCGTTGGCGGAGGTAACAATAAGACTCCAGATAGTTCAACGTTTTGGGAAAAAATCTGATGGTCACAACTGTAACGGATCTACACACACCGTACGTGAGTATAGTGAAAAATTGACTACTTGTCATTAGAAATAACTCCGTAATTGGCATTAAGTGGTACAATATTACCTCTTTCACGAAGGTTATGTTTTGCCGTGATTGTCCTTTTTGTCTGTTTGCCTCTATATCTGTCTGTCTGTCAACAAAATGACTCAAAAAGGTTTGGACGGATCGTTACTTAATTTACAGGGATTGTTACCAGGAACAGATGATTAGCTCTTTGTGAAGATCCATTCTACAGTTTTTTTGGACGTTTGTCTACTTCTTTTTTCTTTTACCATGACTCATATAGTCATGGACGGATTTTTATAAAATTTACATGGGTTGTTAGGCAGACCACGAAGAGTAAATGGCCAAGTTTTGTGATCTGTATGTATGTTTGATTTTGTTTGTTAGCCATATAACTCAATAAGGTATTAACGAATCTATTTAAAATTCACAGGGACATAAATGATTCAATTTTGGTGGTGATCTGATCAGTTTCTTCGTTTGTTTGTTTGTTTGTTTGACTGATGTTTATCAAAATGTTTATCAGAGCATAACTCATGAATTACGGACGGATCTTCAAGAAAATTACTGAACCTTTTATTAATGTCAAAAAGATAAATGATCAAATTTTGGTGCTGATAAAAAGAAAATCATAGTTTCAGAACCAGTTTGAAGTTTTCATTAGCGTTGCTGTGCTTGGCGGAGGTATGCGCTCTCAGAGATTTCCAGTTATAAATATGTTGTTTCAGGTAAATGGCTGTCCACGACGTTTTATATTTTTGTGCTATTTGGCATATGCATTGCTCAGTTATTGACATATTTAGAACAGTAAAGTATATAAATCTATACATAGCTTTGTATTTCAGACACGTATCTTCCGCGAAAAAATGTTCAGGGCATGCATTATCAAAATATTTGATAGTATATGAACAATTTTAAGATATTGACAGCGTTTATTGTGTTATATGTATATCATACTCAAATTCTTTTGCTGTTACTTATTTTCTATATATATATATATATATATGCTATATTCTAGGAAATAATGTTAGTATTAATGTTACGAGAATACTGCTTACTTTACACTGCTCGTGCCTGATGGTACCTGTACTGTACCATATATATATATATATATATTTGTTGGCAATGAGCTCATTGCAGAAACTGTTTGGGTTGCGTGAAGAGTAGAGTAGCGTGTTGCACTGTGTGCGGCCGCACCCTCGTGTAACAACTTATGCTGATTACCGTGTTGTTCATGTGGCGTGCGCGGCATTTTTTGTTATTTTAGGTGACCCTTGCAGTAGCGGGGGGTTAGGGCGCTGCGTTTGCGTGCAGAACTTCGCACGTTCGCCTCCCCGCCAGGCAGGCGAATTCTTATGACGGTCGGATTGCATGGGTCAGCGTTTCGGCAATTACATTCTATGCTACTGAGGAGGCACTGGCCTGTACAGAAAATTCAGACGGTCGGGAGAGGGGGGCGCAGGTTTGGCATAAGCTGTCCGTCTGTGACTCTCTAGTTCTGTGGTCGACTGCACCCGTGCACTTCTGTGATGCCTAGAGGAAGTCTATCTGCATTGGGGAGTTCCCAGTTGAAGTTCTCGATCAACCTGACTTTACCTTTGCATGGCCGTGTACCGCTCTCTCCCCCACCCTTTACCTGACCGTCAGCTCTAACAGTTAAATCATCATTGTTGGTAAGGGCAACACTATTTAAAACATGTCTGAACCCCAACAGAATTTTTTGGCGACGACGCTAGAAGCTGTTGTAAAGATATTGTTTCTGGGACGGCCAAAAATTTGATTAGGGACGATCTTTGTGGGCAAGATAGAATGGGATGTTACGAAGAAACACAGCTTGAACCTGGCAATAAAAAGCGACCTCTAGGTATACGGTTCCAAATTACTGTGTTCGTGTTCTTCTGATGTAAAATAAATACATAAAATGAAGATAATGGTCAAGATGAGCGAATACGACCTTTTCTCAGCGCACTATTGCTCTTCAAAAGACGCACTGAAGATTCGCGTACGTAGGTACAGTAAGAAAAGTACCTACTGTCTCAAAACTAGCGCGCTTTTTCGTGCTACGACAAGAAGTATCTAGATTTGCGTGCTAGGGCAGCTGACTGCTGAAGTATTCGTGCTACACGAGCTCGCCAATGCAGGTAGACTATATCCCATCGGTGCATGGGTAAGCGTGCTGATTTCCGGACAATACTTTTCTTAGCGATTGCCATAGTATCAACTGTTTTTTTTTTTTCGCATACCTATACCAGCAATAGAAGCCTATTTGCTTTCTGCTGACAATCTTTCCTGTGTTCTACCTCTTCTTTCGCGACGGGTTGCAACCTTTGTTCCGCGTTTTTATGCGCTCGGGTTCCCAGTAATTTATTTTATTTTTTGTTCTAATTCATTAAGTCTGCACTTAAAATAAGTCTTGGCGAAAAACCAACGCACCTTTCCGTTTAAGGATGGAAGTGAGGGCAGTTTTCGCAATGCGGAGACCCGCCAATGCAGGCATTTCCCTTGGCGCGCTAGGAAGCGTACTATGTATGTCACTACACTTTCCTCAGGGTCTCTGTGCCTTCCATTTTCTTTCTTTGCGCAATGTATTTAGTCTAAGCTGGAAAAAGGTGTTATCTTAAATTTAACCAGCAATCCCGTGCTCCAGCGGAAAGTACCTGCCTTAAGGTGTGCTTGTGCTGTTTTTGAACTTCTGTCAATATATAGGTGATGCTTATGGAAACATATTGGCCAGTTCCATTGAAATACAATTTAATCTCGTTAGTTATATCTTGTTCGGATACTTCAGTTTGAGCTTTACATTTGCCACTTTGGATCAAATTCCAGTTGGGAATTGCAAACCGATACCCGCTTGATATGCACAGCTACCGTGGGGCCTTTACCTTGCCCAGAAATGGGAGGGTGGGGCGGGTCGTTGAACCTTCCGTTGATGGCGCCATAGTTTTTGACGACCTGTGGTCGACTGCAGCCGTATTTATCTGGGGTCAGTTGGCTTATATCTGTACCATGAACCAGTGAGTGTGGGTTTCCCAGGAGAGGGTAAGGTCAGTTTGACTTTACTTTGAAAGTTTTGTCACAAAACTGCCACGCATTCCCGTGCACAATTGATAATTAAATATATACTTGCATTAGTGCCCTCGTCTGCACACGGATGCTGAAGATTTCATGCTGCATGAGCGTACTAATGCAGGTATTTTCCGTCACTACACATCGAAACATTCTGGTTTGGTGACAACAATTATCTCAGCGTAGATTCTCTGGATAGAACTGGGCCAAGGAATCGAACATAAAATAACACNCGCGGTCCTGTCGCTAGTGACTGCTGCGTGTGCCTCATCAAAAGCTCATTAAGAAAGATAACGCCTCATTAAGTCACTGCTGAGAGTCCAGTCTTGTTCTCTGTCATAATCCGTCGTTTAACTTTTGGCTGCTGAAGCGGAACCGTTCTTACGCTGCCGCTCGTCCTGCGCGTGCCGGTGTAAAAGAGCAGAGGTGCTCGAGCAACTGTGTAATATATAAAGAAGGTGAATGTGAAATGAAACGAAGCAGATTAATTAGTGCGTGATGGAGAATTCATTTAACGCGAGCTCACGCACGCAAGAAAGAAGATAGAAATGTGAAATGAAAGGCTGTAGACGGATTTGAGCATGATGGAGAATCCACATACTTTGAGCGCTGTATGTGAATAAGAAAATTCAGTATGGAAATAAATGACACGAAAGAAACGAATCTATGCATGATCGAGAATCTACATAGAGCGGGCGCGGTACGCGAGAAAATAAAAAGTCATTATGGAATGCAGTGACGCGAAGCAGAGAAAAATTTATGCACGATCGGGAATCCACACGCTGTGTAAGTGTACGAGTATGTAGGGTATGTAGGAGAACGAGCTACGAGCGCTGCGCGAAAAGAAAAAATATATTAGCCTATGGAAGGCAGGAATTTATAAATTGTGGGGATTCCCATATGGCCTTGTAGCTGTGTATAGATCGGGGTTCCTCGAGCTTTATTTGTGAAGAGGTAAACATTTTAAATTAAGTGGAATAGCTGAAATTTCTACACTCTCGGGAACTCGCATGGCTCTGTAGCTCTGCACAGAGCTACGGTCCTCGAGCTTCGTTTTCAACGTAAACTATTTCAGAAAAAGTCAGTATTAGCCGAAACGCTTTGTGCACAGCAGCGGCACTCGAACTTATGAGTAAGTGAAATAATAAATACTAACCGAAACTAAAAAGGGGAATTTCGAAACAACATTGATGGAACCGGCCTGGCTCAAAAGCTGTGAATGGAGCAACGGTTCACAAGTTTTGTATACTCAAGTAGGCAAATTTTAAAAATAAAATGAAATATAAAAATTGTTAAACTATCTGGAATCCGCATGGCTTCGTAGCTGCAGCAAGCTTGGTATGCCTAGGTAAAACTTCCTAATGAAAGTGAACGGAGCAATTTATCCACGTTCGAGAATTCTCAGGAATGATAAAACTGATCCTGTGCATTTCCGGAATGCACCTCTAATTAAATATCGTCTTTTCTCGTTTCCCTTCATCTAAAACCTATTGCACTTCAAGCAGCAACGCTTCTCCTTATGCGGGATCCAGTTGAATTACTGCTCGTAAATACTGGCATTTCCCTAGTTAATATATTAACGCTATGATCCAAGATATGTATTTCTTGTTTTATATAATTCTTGAAATTTTGGACTGTCTGCAAGGTACGGTATCCCGCATTATCGTGCATCTGGTAGCGGTGATTGTTGTTTATTTCTTTTAACGATGATTGTTGCGATGTATGATGTCTTTGCGCTTTTTTTAGTTGAAATAAATGCAAATTGTATCCCGCATGGCAAGCGAAAATATATATGCGGGTACTTTGAAAGGACGTACTTACCAAATTCAATTTTTTATGAAATAAATCATGAAACTAATTAGTCTGTTAGGGTATGGAATGCCGAAACATATATGAATATTTTGAGAACTTTTTCCCAAATTTTGTTTCAATAACATAAAAAAAATAAATGAATACTCCCGCGGTTCCGAGATAGTTGTCCTATAGCCAAACAGTTTATTTGCAGCGGAATTCGAGATTACTAAAATAGATGAAGGGAAGACCTTGTCTAAGAGGTACAGCAAGTTCATCCCCAACATTAGTACCAATGGATGTTCGAGTTTGTTCTTTTTGGTGTTATTTTTTTCCACTGGAACAATTATATCGGGACAACATGAATAACATTTGGGCACAACTATTTCGGAGCAGAGGGAGTAGTACATTGGGAAAAAATTATTCCTGTATTGTGTCTATTGGCGAAAATTTTATTTATTATTATTTTTTAGGCTTAAGAGAATAAGAAGCCTGCGTTTCTGGATTTACCTTATATATATATATATTGAAGAATTAGATCAGAAGCAAATAATATAGTTGAAATTTTATTACCCACGACGCGTTTCGCTGTAACCTCAGCTTCTGATCTAATTCTTCAATATGTACGCCATCTAGAACCAGAATATATATATATATATATATATGCATTAGCCTTTTAGTGACCTTTTCTACTATTTTACAAGGTACAAAATTAAAATTTAGAAGTTACATGTGCATGTCACTTTTCTTAGAAAATTTCCTCATGATGTAACTGGTCATAACGTGGCAGGTCTTGCTACCTCAAAACGACGATAGTTTTAGCTAGTTTACCTAAACTTTTCTTTAGTTTCGTCCGCTCCAAAGCGAAGAGAGAAATAACTTTGTGGTTTCCTTCCTAAAGTTTCTATTGGAATTCTTGAATGGTCTAAAGCGAAGTGTGTTTTTTGTGGCTTAATTTAATGTGGAGTTGGGAACGCTTCATTCCAGCGGCTCATGTTGCAGCTGTCTTTTTATATGTGGTATGTTGCAGCTTTCATATTTTGTGTAAAGGGCTTATGTTGTTTCTTCCATATCTTGCGTAGTAGATTATATAGGCCTATATATACATTTCGTGTCCCCTATGTTGGGCCTATGTTGTATCTTTCGTATGATATAGTTATATGTAATTCATATGCATTAGATTATAGATGTTTCGTGTTCCCCTCAAGGATAAAGCTTGGTCTTAAATCTCTTCAAGTAGATTTTTTTGGAACTTGCATTGTTACAGCTGAACTTCAGGAGTTCAATTTTTGAAGCTGAAACGCGGAATATGTTTTGCTGGTCCTTGACTCATTTAACGTAGTGTATTTGGATTACTCATGAGACACGGTGGTACACTGATACTTATTGCTCGGCGTTTCTTTCTTCCGTGACTGGAAAATGTGGGATAGAAAATTAACCATAACCGTGAACAAGCCTCATTTTCGACTGCTGGATGCACTGGCGTTGCTAGTGATAAATAAGGTTCTGTAGTGTGTCTCAAACGTTTACTCTTATTTCTCAGAAGACTGGACGTCTTCGACTAACATTATTCTGTGGATAAGATAAATATAATGAAAATACATTATTGTGAACTATAACGTACAAACTTATCCAGAAAATTATAGAATATGCTCAGCTTTTTATCATTTTTTAGTTGTTTTGGTTGACATGCTGCCTACAGCTTTCATGTCCATGTTGAAGCCTTCAAAAACTTCGTTTCAGTGTCGTTGTGCATAACTCATCACAAGCATTAGCGCAGAACAACCAAAAACTCAGAATGTCTTACTAACTTTTAAAAAATATTTATCTCCCCGTACAGATAACATCTTTGAGCCGGTTTGTGACTTTCATAACAGGCGTTCTTTTCTAGCTTGGTCGCCGGGGTGCATTTTGTTGTGTTGTGCCACAGCATCGAAAATATTTTGATTGGTGGCAGAGACGCGCAGTAGCGGACATTTTTCTTCGGTTTGAAGGTGGACACTGCAGCCATGCCTGGCTAAAGTCAAAGCATACCTCAGTCTATTGGGTGGCTGCAGTGCGGGTGTACCTATTCGCTGATGAAAGGCGCTCGCAGTGGAATAAATGTTGACCGAAAACCAGCACGCTTTCCCGTGCGCTGACCGGAAACTTTTGCCTTGGCGTGCTTATACTCCATAAAATCTGGGATTTTTTTGCTCGGCCGCCAACGCTGGTATTTTCCATCGAAGCATGGAAATGCGTGCTGGTTTTCGAACAACTCCTTCCTCAGTGATACAACGAATTTCAAGAGCGTTAGGTTTGAACCAGACAAGCGTGATAAGAGAGAGAATGCTCGTCAGTGTCATCCTAAGTATATTGAAGCGCCCATTACACGTTAACGTGTATATTATTAAAAAAATACTAATGGCCGATCTCGCCACTAAATGACGGCAGAAAATTAGAACGTACTTCATGAAAACCCTCGTTGTATTCTTTTTTTACTCCTCAGAGGTCTTCCTAAATAAAAATTCAACATTCTGCCTGAAAATATTTAGGGTGTAGTCAACTGGAATCTCCGGTATCACCTTTGACATGTACGAACACGCTCTTGCAAGCGAGGTCAGGACCATAGCAATTAATAAGCCGACCCTTAACTTGGCTTTCCCCAAAGCAACCCTGTATTATAGACACCGTGGGATTATCGCTATATATATACACTAAAAATCTCGGCCGTCAAAAATGACGGTAATAATTTTGTAACGAATCTTTTTATTGATCTTGCTTACGGTACGGGTTATGTTGCAAAAATTATGCCTCATACCTGTAGGCTTCCTCTTTCGTTAAAATAACGAATGCTGGGCCGTCATCAGTTTGCGAGAGCAAAATTTCCCTCCTGCAAGTAAAAGCCTGACCATCAGTTTTGAAGGAAAGTCAAGCTGCACACAAAAAATAGTTCATCAAAAGAAGTCACCGGATTTTTGCTGGTCGCTCAAAATGGTGCCAGCTAACCGTTCGAATTTCTTCCTATCTTATTCCTTCAGTGTGTTACACTACACAGAAAAAATATATATATTTATAATACATTCATTCATATCGTAGATTATTAGTCTTCTACTTTTACTTGTCTTAGAGGATGCACTATTATTAATTTCCGGGCAGCGTCAAGTAGAACAACCATAAATACCAATCTTAATAATATACGCTCATAACTATGCACACGTAGTAATAATATACCCATACTAATTAATTAAAATTGATATTAACGCTAGAAACAGGTACGATCAGCTGCTAAATGCACACTAACGCGCCTTCTACTTTGTCGTATGCTTGTTTGGCTCTTCTAAATTTCTTCACCTTTCTAGTTAGACTAGAACCTAGTAGTGAGAAGCTCTTTGTTGTACCTAGAACTACGCCTGTGTACCTTGTAGTGTTGAATCTCTTCTTACATTCCACACTAGTTCCTGGTCCCAAGAAGCTCTATGTCGTTCCTAGAACTACACCTGCCCACCTAGCTTTTCCCCATATCTCCTCTTCCTACAGGGCACACTATCACCCAAAGTTCTAAAAGCCCCAATGTTGTCCCTAGAACTACGCCAATTTACCTCGCTTTTTTTCCTTGTCTCCTCTTCATGCAAGCCACACCAGTCCCAGATCCTAAGCAGCTCCTCCATGCATACTCAGTTGGCATCGTTCAAAACTTAAGTTGCTCTTAGGAACACGAAACCAAACTTATCTGAAAGCTCCGCCACTGCCAAAGTTTGCAGAAGACGCCGAAAAAACGGCTTCCTCCTTATTGGCTCGCTGTAAAACTCATTTGGTTTTTGCTGCTCGCGAGAGCGGGGCGCGTGATCGAGTGTGAGTTGCGCCCTCCCCCCTCCATGGTCCGCAATAAGGGGAAGCAGAACGTCTGTTTTTTGTCTTGCGCTTACTTTTGTCTCCGAAGCTCGCTCGTAGCGGCGACGTGTACATGCTGAGTAAAACCTCTCAGGAGGGGAGAGGGGCATTGGATAGGCCATCTATAGGTTATAGTTTTATCATGTTAGGGGCACCATGTAGGTTACCTTATGCAGGGGCCACACTAGGCGTTCGTACAACCAACGCGCAACTCACTCAGAAATCATTGTTGTGTATCGGAACGACTGTAGGTGACACACTAGCGACAGGAACTGCTCATCCGTCATACAAGTCCCGTCCAGACTACCACGCACATGTTCCGCAGAACTTCGTTGCTCGTGCTCCTTGATCCAAAGAAGCTGCAGTTTTTGTCATTAGTAATAACTAATTTTACTTCTAGTATCGATACAACTAGGAATGAACAATCACTGTAAATGCAGATACTACTCATAGGGTGCAAGAGCAATGCACGTACTGCCAAGTGAGCTTAGGTTAACATTTTCATGCTTTTCTTGACCACGCGGTCGTGCTTTCGAGGGCGCGGCATTACATTCAATAAAATTAAACGACTGGCTTAGAGAGCAACTCCAAAAATGATTGTTAAATAAAGGTAACTCAATAAGTATCTGTTCCCTCTGAAGTAGTGCAAAGGGTTCGAACATTTATTTTATCTACGAACATAAACACAACTGTGTTTGCAAGACAAACGGCGATAAAATGTTTACCGTCTACTCAGTATTCTCCACAAGTGTCATTACTGCGGTGAAGTTCATATTTCTCGTCAAATTTGCAGTGAAATAGAAATCAGAGAGGCTTAAAAGCTTTTAAAAAGTATAAAGAAACAAGAAAGCCTCATGGAACGCCTAATATATTCGTTTTGCGGATGAGCCTGCTTTGTTTGCTGCCTAAATCGCGCGGGAAAAATCTAACACTATGAAAAACCGCGAAAACGCACAGAGCTGCGATTTGACGGCAGAAATTCGCAGCGATCAGCAAAAATGCCACATTGTGAACAGATTTTGTATTTAATCTTAGTTCGTAGGATCAGTAGCTAACTAAAAACACTTTACAAATAACAAAAACGACGGTTTTAAAAAGCACTCAGAATCACATTGTAAATACAAATTCGATTTACGCGGCTGTACGACCAACTGGTTGCCCCAGGAAGCAAAGAATGCTCTTTGCTTCCTGGGTTGCCCATAGAAAACCTCAAGCGACCTTTCGCTACGTAGGCGCAACTTGTCTGTTTCTAGCAGCAATTTTGCTGCTCGAAGACGTACGAGCTGCGCGTCCTGACAGCAAGTTGCGAGGATGAATGCCTAGTGTGGCCCCTGCTTAAGTTGTTATTCTAGGATGCAGAGATGGTCTTTAAGGCTTACACAATTCAACTATGAATTGGAATACGTTCCTGGTGACAATACTGTCAACAGCGACTGTCCAAGCAGACTTCCCTTAAAAGAACAGTTGCTGTCACTGAACCTGCAGAAATTGTATTTCTTGTAAATAAACTAGAGGAGCATAACTTCGATTCGAAAGACATCAAACGGTACACAGATAAAGACAGTTACGACAATATGTACTAAATGGTTTTCCATGTAAAGTTGAGTCATCTCTTAGTGCGTATGTTAAGTTCAAGGTTGGATTATCCTTATTAGCCGGTTGTGTCATGTGGCGTAACTGAGTTGTACCTACTGCGTGTAGAAATAAACTACTCGTACAATTACACAAAAACCATCATGGAATTCACGTAGGCCTAATGACGGCTATTGTGCGTTCTCTTGCATGGTATCCTAAGATTAACAACGACTTAGAAAATATTGTAGAAACTTGTCCTGTTTGTCAGCAAAACTCTACGCTAACTAATCAAGCAAGCTACGAGGGTTCAGTGGCCTTCTCTCGAAAATAAGTGGAATCGTTTACACATAGATCATTTCTTTGCAGAGAACAAAGTATTCCTCATTCCTCGTTGTAATTGATGCACTAAGTAATAATAAGGAGATGATATTGACACTATTAATCCGCTGAGAGAAGCGTTGGTTACACAGAGCTCGGGTGAAAAGGTTTTTTTTTAGAGTATGAAATACAGTATGCAGCCTGAAGTGGGCTAGGGCAAGTCGTTGCAGATTAGTAAACGGTACGTTTACAGGGATTTCAAAAAGGGGAGAAAAGTGGGATGGGAAATTTAGAATATATAGACCAGCTAACCATATTCAGGAGTGAATGAGAAACGGACAGGTATTACAAAAAATAATAATAAAAAATCTTGAAATAAAATAGAATAGATAAATTAAATTACAGTGAAAGAGAAGCTGCACGGTTCCAATTTAATTCATTACATAACCGTGATTCCCCTATTTGTGATAGATAAGGATTTATTGGTGAAAAACATCCTGTGGGGGCATTAGAAAAGCAAAGTAATCAGAGATCACTTTCGAAGCTATAAATTAACTCAGATGTTTGCTATGCTTGAGAGCGTGCCTGTCACGTTTACCTTAAGAATTTTAGCAAAGAACAACGTGTCATTGCTAGTGTAGATACTATATGTAGTATAAGTATAATCTACTTAAACTTTATGCTCATAGTGCAGAGAATTCCTTGCCACTTCGCTTGCTGTACTCGCCGTAATGACTCCGTTTTGCCATTGTTCTGTCGTCTCTTCCCATAAGTTTTAATTAATTTCTTGTGTATTTTTTGTATCTATTCCAAGTTTTCCGTCTCGTCGCTGCTGCTGCTTCCCTCCGAACGCCACCCGCCACTTCGTCTCTCACATTAGCGGCGACGTAACTCACTTTTATTCGCCGCAGAGGCGAGGGATTAATTTTCCCCCAGGGGGCGAACACCGTCGCCGTGATAACAACTGTGACTGTGACTCATTTTGTGTGATAAGGCGTTTTGGATGCTCGTAGGTAGTGCGGTAGAGATGATGTACTATGCTTAGCAATAGCCTTACTCTTCTGAGTCTCCAGCTTTGCTTGGGTCAAGCTGCAGCCATGTCTTGCTCAGGTTGCAGCCTTATTTTACTGCTGAGGTTACAGCCTTGTGTGGTTTCTCAGGCTGAAGCCTTGTTTTACATATTTAGTGCTATTCCGCTGTTTCCCCAGCTGTTTCCACCGCTACAAAGTTGTGATGTTGCAGTGCTTGGGCTTTTTCTCATCTGGCAATGCAATAGGAGACTGTGCTCTAACGGAATTTGTGCCTGCCCCATAAGCTGGCGTACAATTTTAGCTTTTGGGGCGGCGGAAGACTTCCATTAGGGAACTCTTGTAGCAAAATAGCACAGCCTGAGTAAAGTAGGATTATTTTATGGGGAACGTGAGCCAATGGGCTTTCAGTTTGTCTCTTTGAATTGATTTTTAGGAGGTAACAGCAAACCGTTTACACTTGTAGCAGCAGAAAAATCAGTCTTATGTCCAAAAGTCTTCAGCGATTACCTGGATTGGTTTTTCAACAGTCTCAGGTGTACGNTCTTTTGTTATTATTTTGACAGTGGAGTGCACTAGTATATAAAACAGTAATGTGGTGACGAAGAACAACCTATGTTAATGTAATGCCGGAGAAGTCGTAGCTATGTTGCTGTACTTGATTCCTTCGTCGTTGAGCTAATTTATTTGACATTCTATTACTTTATATCTCACAAACGGATATTTGCACAGTAAAGTTAAGAGCTGTGACTGTGTGAAAATGATTACCATTGTTTCTCCTCCATGTAAGCCCTCGCTCACTATATTTATAAAGCAAGAGCAAGTGGCGGGTAGGAGAAAATGAACACGGACTGGAGTCTATCTCCCCACGTGACGTCACAGCTGAGATGAAGTGGCGGGGCTGGCAACCCGACCTGCGCGTGAGTCAACCTGTTAACGTAGTTCAGCCATGGTATATGTAGTATAAGTATAATCTACTTAAACTTTATGCTCATAGTGCAGAGAATTCCTTGCCACTTCGCTCGCTGTACTCGCCGTAATGCCTCCATTTTGCCATTGTTCTGTCGTCTCTTCCCATAAGTTTTAATTAATTTCTTGTGTATTTTTTTGTATCTATTCCAAGTTTTCCGTCTCGTCGCTGCTGCTGCTTCCCTCCCAACGCCACCACCCACTTCGTCTCTCACATTAGCGGCGACGTAACTCACTTTTATTCGCCGCAGAGGCGAGGGATTAATTTTCCCCCAGGGGGCGAACGCCGTCGCCGTGATAACGACAACTGTGACTGTGCCTCATTTTGTGTGATAAGGCGTTTTGGATGCTCGTAGGTAGTGCGGTAGAGATGATGTACTATGCTTAGCAATAGCCTTACTCTTCTGAGTCTGCAGCTTTGCTTGGGTCAAGCTGCAGACTTGTTTTGCTCAGGCTGCAGCCTTATTTTACTACTGAGGTTACAGCCTTGCGGCGTTCTCAGGCTAAAGCCTTGTTTTACATAGTCAGTGCTACTCCGCTGTTTCCCCAGCTGTTTCCACCGCTACAAAGTTGTGATGTTTCAGTGCTTGGGCTCTTTCTCATCTGGCAATGCAATAGGAGACTGTGCTCTAACGGAATTTGTGCCTGCCCCAAAAGCTGGCGTACAATTTTAGCTCTTGGGGCGGCCGAAGACTTCGATTAGGGAACTCTTGTAGCAAAACAGCACAGCCTGAGTAAAGTAGGATTATTTTATGGGGAACTTGAGCCGATGGGCTTTCGGTTTGTCTCTTTGAATTGATTTTTAGGAGGTAACAGCAAACCGTTTACACTTGTAGCAGCAGAAAAATCAGTCTTATGTCCAAAAGTCTTCAGCGATTACCTGGATTGGTTTTTCAACAGTCTCAGGTGTACGCNCTTTGAATTGATTTTTAGGAGGTAACAGCAAACCGTTTACACTTGTAGCAGCAGAAAAATCAGTCTTATGTCCAAAAGTCTTCAGCGATTACCTGGATTGGTTTTTCAACAGTCTCAGGTGTACGCGGCTTGTGCAAATCGCCTAAAATTCGTTTGGAATGGGCGGACTGCAAGCCCAGTGTTGAAAGTTCATACAAGCTCCAGCTAGGCTAAGCAGATTGGATTTCTTGCATTGCACTGTGCAAATCGGAGCCGCTTCTGTGCCAGAACATAACTGCACGAATCATTGTACACACATTTATTAGTATCATATACAGTTTGAAATTACATTGCTTGGCAGCTGAATATAACGCCGTAAAATGAATTAATTCATCTACTGCAACAGTAAGAGATTAAATAAAAACAGATTAGTGTGAAAGAACTATTTTTCTGTAGATAAGGAGGATGAAAACGAACCTACACATAGGAATGGATGCATAACACACACAATTACAACTAGTGTACTGTGAAAGCGCATGCCTCCGCCAAGCAAGGCACGGTAATGAAACATTCAAATTGGTTCTGAAACTATGATTTTTCCTTTGTATAATCTCCAAACAAGCATTCTGACAAATATTACACAAACACAGAAACAAAACAACCGATCATCGCCAAAATTTGATCATTTGTGTCTTCTAACATTTAACAATTTCTGTAAATTTCAGAAAATCCGTCCGTAACCTTTTGAGTTATGTTGCTAATAGTCATAAAATCAAACACAGAGACAAAATAGAAAGCCATGGTGCGTAAGACCATCACCCGCGGTGGAGGCAAATTCAGCGCTGTTATTTTTGTGGCCAGCTTAGTCTAGAGCTTAGGCATTTTTCACATCTCAGTCAACGCATCTGACTGTCTGAAAAAGCTCAAGAATTATTAGACACTATAGGTTAACCCAAGGTGCGGAGCCAAGCGGTAGTGCATCATGGGAAATAAGCTTGTGACGTCATTAAAGCCTAGTACGTTTATCAGTAGTTGTTTTGCATTGTTTCTTCATCATTTCAATTGGGCCTCCAGAGTGTCCTACATGTCCTATAATCATTAGAGTTGCACAAAAATATATATAAAAGCATCTGCGAACTTTTTTTTTAGCTCTCTGAAGGATAAAATTTTGGAAAAACGTTGGTTAAAAGGCTTGTAAAAGAGCAGATGAATTCAAACGGCAAATGCCCGCATGTATCAGACGCACTTTTAGATCCAAGTTTATCGTCTTTAAAATGCAATAAATCGAGTAAGTTTTATCGAAAGTAATATGGCATTGTAAATGTGGATACCGCAATGTTTCCGATCCATTTTCGTCTTCGACCAATGATCTGCTATCCTCTATAATTTCAAACCGCTGTAATGAAAATGGGCTGAGATGCGAGTGACTGAACGCCGAGATAGAAGAACTTTTTAACAAGATTTGTGAGATAAACATTAAAGGACCAAAAAAATACCTCCCTTCCGGTGAAATAATCTTAAAGCAAAAGGCTATATATTAAACGCAGAAGCCATACAACTGCTCGGTAAAATTAGAAAAAACAAACATCAGCTGCTATACGCTGCGCGCTTTACAGCAGTATAACAGAAGGGTGGCGTCCAACTCGCGTTAACTAACTTGCAAAAAAGTTACCTAACCGTATTCCCCACACCTTAACTGTCTGACGGAATTATGTTATTGAAACTGGCGAATGTTAAATCCATAATTCTTCCAATGATGCTGTAGTTTTTCGATTAGGATAGGCGCATATGTTAACGACGCGTACGCAACGGCACAGCTTAGGACAATATTTTACCGACACTATCCGACGGCGTGCATGCCTCTTACGGAAAAAGCGACCTAAATAATAATAAAATTTTATCCTTCAGAGAGCTGAAAAAGTCCGTAGATGCTTTTTTATATATTTTTGTGAAACTATAAATATTGTAGGACATGTAAAACACTCTGGAGGCCCAAATGAAATGATAAAGAAATAGACAAACAAACAGACAGACAAACAAATTGACAATTTCGACGAAAACATAACCTTCTTGGCGGAGGTAATTGAAATACTATAATAAAAACCAAGAAGCATTTATTTACACGTTTATCTTTTTATTTCATGACCGTCCCTTCTTCAAGCAAAAAAGATTTGAAGTTAGATGAATCTATACGTTACATTTAGTTTGAACTTAGCTTACAAAAGCTAAATTTCAAATGGTCGTAATTTCGAGGCTGAAGTGGGCAAAAATAAACCGGTGCTAGGGTCAAATAGCGCACCTAGCATGTCTTAACTGCACCTGGGACCTGAAATTATTTACTACTCTGCAATTTTTGCGCCATTTCTTCGAAATTGTTGCTGGCCACGAGAGAGTTTCATGGCCAGAAGGGTGAAAAATGAAAGACGTCCTGAGGAGGATCCTGTACTGCCATTTATGACTGCTGGTTGTAGCAATTACTGAAATATCTGAAGAAATATGGAAAACGGGTGTTTCTTTTTATGAAGTTTGGAAGCGCGGGCGCTGCGACAGCCAGTGCCGGAGGCGTCTTGGTTTAGCTTTGATGCTCACCTGGTGCGCTGCTGCTGCCGAAATTTAAAGGTGATGGTACTAGGGAGGACTGCCTGGTGGTGTGTGGTGGTGCGTGGTGGGTGTGTGGTGAATGGAATGTTTAGTGGCAGGGTGTGTGGGGAGTGTGTGGTGAATGGGTACGGCGGTGACAGTGTGGTCAGTGGGCAGAATGGTGGCAGTGTAGTCAGTGGGATGTGTGGTGGCAGTGGGGTGAATGGGTACTGCGGTGACAGTGTGGTCAGTGGCATGTGTGGTGGCAGTGTGGTGAATGGGTATTGCGGTGACAGTGTGGTCAGTGGGTTGTGTGGTGGCAAGGTGGTCAGTGGGCTGTGTGGTGACAGTGTGGTCAGTGGGCTGTGTGGTGACAGTGTGGTCAGTGGGCTGTGTGGTGACAGTGTGGTCAGTGTGCTGTGTGGTGACAGTGTGGTCAGTGGGCTGTGTGGTGACAGTGTGGTCAGTGGGCTGTGTGGTGACAGTGTGGTCTGTGGGCTGTATGGTGACAGTGTGGTCAGTGAGCTGTGTGGTGGAAGTGTGGTGAATGAGCTGTGTGGATGCAGTGTGGTCAGTGGGCTGTGTGGTGTAAGCATGTATATAATAGGTGTTTTGACGGTTGATATTCCTTTCTTTGGCCGTGCCCCACTGACACAAGCGATGAAGTGCGGTTTTTACGGGAGACATGGCCCTGTTAGCGACGGTGTGTCGCACGAGCTGGGTTGTGTCAGTGAAGGCAGTCGATTGCAGTAGCCGACGTTAGGTTTCTCCATGCAACAAAATTTATTGTGTGGCACGTCGCTTGTTGCTTCGATGGTTCCCTAGTGCGAGGTACTGCTACTGGGCAGTGTACCGAGTATAGTTACCTGGTACACGGCAGGGCGAAAAGAAGAATAAGCACAGCAGCTGTATACTGAAGGCATTTTGTACTTGGCTCGTGGTCATTTAAACGGCGAAGCGCGGACCTGCGACATCACAGAGTGATGTCTCATGCTTCGGATCTGTGTGCTGGGCTCTTTAACTGTAACCATGAACACCGGCGCAGGGTTGCTTCGTTGTGCATGTTCTATAAAATGTTTCACAACGATAAGCACCCTCTTGGGCCCTCGGGGCCAGTCCCCCATGTGCCCCAGCGGCGCACTCGAAGAGCTCTTGCGCTTCACGAGTTCGCTGTTCGGCTGCCTCGGGCGCGCACTACCCAGTACCAGCGGTCATTTATGTATCGTTGTGGTCAGCTGCGGAACGCGCTCGATGGATCTGTTTTTGTAGATGTGAATTTGGACGTTTTTAAAGGCAGAATCAATCGTTCCATCTCCCGTGATTGATTCTCATATGCCATTTCTTGCTCTTTTTCGGTGTCACATGCTGTCGTTTGCTGTTTCGAGCGTTGGGTGGCGTGGGGACCTTGTGTTTTTTGGCGCTTGCCTTTAACTCTCGCGGCTTTTCGCTCGCTTTGAATAATAATAATAATAATAATAATAATAATAATAATAATAATAATAATAATAATAATAACATTTTGAGGATTATCCGTTATTGTCCAGTGCCGCATGCTGTGAACAACGAATAAAAGACCTACCATTTCCTACCATTCTGAGTGTGTTTGATAACGTATGGGGGGCTCAAGTTGATATGAATTTCAGCTCACAGAAGATTTAAACTTACCGTGTTTTGAGTTTCTGCAGAAGTAATAGTGATCAGGGCCGTGTTCCGATAGTGACACCAAATGGTTGTTGCTCGGATATATGGTGACAGCTGCAGGAATATCTACTGTTCTCTGCTAACAGTTTAACTTTTGTGATTGTTTTCTTTTTTTGTTTTGTTTTGTTTTCAGTGTCTCAATTTTTATGCATTTATTTTAAATATCTAAGATGGAATTTCTAAATATCTAAGATGGAATTTTTAAATACCTAAGATGAAATTTTTAAATATCTAAGATGGAATTTTTAAATATCTAAGATGGAATTTCTAAATATCTAAGATGGAATTTTTAAATATCTAAGATGAAATTTTTAAATATCTAAGATGGAATTTTTAATTATCTAAGATGGAATTTTTAAATATCTAAGATGGAATTTTTAAATATCTAAGATGAAATTTTTAAATATCTACTATGGAATTTTTAAATATCTAAGATGGAATCGCATTTTCTCGCATAAACGTATCAAGTGTCTGCTAATTGTGCATAAATAAGGATTGACTTGGCAGACTGACGTCAACATAACTCGAACGAAATTTTTAGCCGCCAACCTCTATTAATGCATTGTCAAACATCCCTGAAAAGGTCTCGTCCTATCCTTACTGCGGTACTGCACTGTACTCTATTACGCAGTACTTTTTTCCGCTCTTCCACCGTCCCGTTTTCTTGGCAGGAGTTTACCACGACACGCAGGACCTGCTCAGATAATTACGCCTATTACGGTCTAATTGATAACGATCGGGCTCTATCGAACGATAGAGGCTTGTAGCTTGATGGTGGTGATGGTGTACACCTGTGGTGGTGGTTGTAATGGTATAGACTGTGGTGATGATGGCTTACACCTGAAGTGGTGATGATATACACCTGTAGCTGTGACGGTGTACACCAGTGGTGGTGAGGGTATACACCTATAGCTGTGGTGGTGTACACCTGTAGCTGTGATGGTGTACACCTTTGGTGGTGATGGTATACACCTATAGCTGTGATGGTGAACACCTGTGGGTGGTGCTGCTGTAAAGGCGTAAAGTCACCTTGACCTCCCGCCCCTGCTAGAAAATATACGTGCACTGGTTAGGGCTGCAGATAAATACTCGCTAGAACCAGAGAAGTGCACGGCTACAGTCGACCAAAGATTTTCAAAGCTAGGATATCAAAGCGTGTGCCGGCCGTTGTGCTCACGACATTTCCACGTACAAAAGTTCAGCGTATGACGAGAGAGAAAAATAGTTCAGGACGGGAATAATGGAATTTGCTTCAGGTTAATCTACTTCTGTTAGTTGATGTTGGATTAGATCGAGTGCCTGTAATGCTGGTATATAAGCCGCTTGCGATGGTACTGATATATACGTATTGTTGTTCTGTATTTCTTTTCGCATAGTAATACCATGATTATTAATCATGACCGGTACAACCATTGCTTCAGTTGTCCATAGGTCGTGAACGACGACAGCAATTACTAGCAGAGAATTTATAATTTTCCTCTATAAAAATATTCCATGAAATCTACTTGTGCGGCGTCACCAGTTTTGTAGAGGAATGATAGTCATGGCCATATCACGCAGAAAAGTATGTTCTTTACGATAAAAACCCCTGGTTTCTTATCACTAACGACGTAATATTTTAGCTACAAAGCAATAATAATTAATCGTAAAAGACACTGTTGTTCATCACAACGCTCTTGTTCTCCTGTTGTTCATCACAAACGACAACGTGCATTTACGCAACTTCAAACGACAAGGTAGTTTAATTACAGTTAACTAATTTTGCTTGATGGCAAACAACCATTTTTCTGTGTGTGTGGCGCACTCAGCGCCTTCGCAAGGCTGTCGAGGTACGACCACTGCGATGACCATACGGAATATTCGTGTAACAAGATTTTCGGTTTCTCGAACGGTTACACAGCCTAGGAAATATTGATGACATCGGTCTATTCGACGGTAACCCCTTCACTGCATGATACCTCAGACGTTCTGACAGTGACATAGCATTAAATACGGATCTTTTGTTTAACTGTATAAGAAGCAGGGATGTTCTCTATGTTAAGAGGACAGTATCGGTACGGTTAAGTTATGCAATCGAGGGGCTCTTGCTCAGTGAGAGTATTCGGGTCTCCCGGCAGTGACAGCTGTCGGACAAGAGAAATTGGCGCTGGAAGCGCTATTGTCTCTTATGACGATTTTGCGTTCACGTAAGCTTTCCTGCGCGCGCCACCACTAAAATAACCACTACTTAGGCAAATTTAACCTAGCCTAACCTAACCTACCCTTACCTAATCTAACCTCGTTACTTAACCTTCTAACCTATCCTAACCTTACCTAACCCAACCTAACTTGACCCAACTTGATCAGCGATACAGCGAGCAGCGCGGCGCACCAACTTGAACGCCGGCACACGATCTGCGTACACAAAATCTCACACATCTCCGTCGTGAGAGACGATAGCGCACCCTGGAAACCTGTTTTCTTGGTTACTAGAATGCAGCGCCCCAAGTAGGTACCACACAAAGGGTAGGACCCAGGCTAGAGCCGCGGGAGCCAGTCATGACTTGAACAACACTTTCTGTAGGAAAAACTTTTGAAAAAGTGCACAGCTGATGGAACACTCGTATTGGAGACCCGTTTATGTAGGTGAAGTTTATTGATCCCTAAAAAGTGTCTACGTTTTTTCGTAAATTTGTACCGGGTTTCAGTCCCAAGCGGGCTGTGACGCGACACGTTTTGGTCGTTCTTTGCTCCTATAGAAGGCCTGTATTTCCGCCGCCCTGCTTGTGTCGTGTGATACGCAAGATGCGTTTAAGAAATATTTAATTGTTTTATCTTCGATCTTTATTTATTGAAACAACTAATATTTAACATATTTTCGATGCGAGGTATTTTCTTCTCTTTAGGGGAGGGACCCAACCAAGTGCACTCAATGTAGTGATGGTATATACCTACCAGTGATTGTAATGGTGTTGGTATACGCCTGTGGTGAGGTGGTAATGGTGTATATCAATGTGGGTGATTTCGTTGGTATATATACATGCTTGTGGTGATGATCGTACTGGTATATACCTCTGTTTGGGTGATGATTTTGCTATGCCTGTGTGGCAATCGCACTGGTATATACCTTGGGTGGTGATGGTATACACCTGTGTAGGTGATTGTTCTAATATATACCTGTGGTGGTGATTGTACTGGAGTATACCAGTGGCGATGATGGTGCTGGTGTATACCTGAGGTGGTAATTGTATATAGGTACCTGTGTTGGTGATTGTGCTGGTTTATGCAAGTGGTGATGTTGGAGGTGGTGATGGTCCTCTTATTTAGCCGTGGTGGTGGTGCTGGTATATACTTGCGATGGTGATGATTCTGGTATATACTTGCGTTGGTGATGATACTGGTATATAGCTACTTGCAATGCTGATGATATATACTTGCGATTGTGATGGTATGTACTTGCGATTGTGCTGGTATACACCTGTAGTGGTGCTGGTTTATGTTTGTGGTTGTGATGATATTACCTGCTGTGATGGTGCCGGGTGTTCTAATAGAACCATACGTTACAAATACAGTTCCTTTCTTTCGTTTCATTACTCGAACTTACGAACCACTTGCGCGTTCCGTTTCCGCCCTCGTTTGCTTTTCCGAACTTAAGCGACAATGTCAGAACTTTTGGGAGCCTTGAGCCGGTCCTGATCCTCTCCCTGCCTCTTACCGATCCAGGGATCTCGGTTGGATCAGAACGTGGATGTTAGAGCTTCTTGCAGTGCCACGGTTCACGTGCAATCGATACTGCCCTAACATCGCGCGTTAGGTTGGTCTAGTGCTGGGGCCGCACTAGGCAATCGTTCGCTCGGCTTACGAGTGGACGGTCAGCTCGTTTGTTGTTCCTGTTGCTGTATCTATGCTATTGGCTATTAATTTACCTCAGGACGACGTGCGAGTCCGTCATGCACGGATCATGGAACGCGCGCTCACATCGTGTATACATTCAATATACTGTCTAGAATATTCCTAAGGTCTAAGAATATCCATGAATAACTTTCTATTCCCATCTAAAATACTTCAGTATAGTGGATACGATAGAAAACTTAAAATTTCAATATTTTGCCATTGTTTTGTAAGTAGAGAAAGCAGTGTATATGTGCTAAGACTTCTGAGCCAGTTGTACGGCGGGATTATTCACGAGTGTCCGCAATACATGCATCCATACATGCATCCACATACATGCGTGAGAAGGTAAAGTGCTATCTTTTGGCATTTACAATATAATAATGACCAATATGTATTTATGTTTGTTTATTTATCGGTCCATTTTCTGTCACGCTGTAAAAAATCAGGAGGGCGGAAACTAGGGCAGGTTGGAGACCGTGGTAAACCTGTCAAGCTTCATTTTAAACTGATTGATAGAAAATTGACCAGGTTGCAGATGATGGGAAAAGTATCTCAATCAGCGACAGTTGAAATTTAAACAATGCATGAAGATAACGAAAGCTTTGTCTGATTTGTACGAGTATTACCTCCTCCCTACATCGAATTTATGGCAAAGTATAGGGCGACCTTATGTCTGAATGCACTTCTTGCATTGCCGAAGTTGAAATCGAAGCACTAAAGATATTTGAAGCTTCCAATAGCACTCTCATGCATCTTGATGCTTTTATAGATAAGAGTTAGAACGCCTTCTGGGTTTTGTAAATTATTTGACCCAGAACGTTCGAGCCATTATACATGACTCGTCTTCAGGGGAATGAAATTTCAAGCGGCTGGAGCTATCTGCTCATAGTTAGTATCCTATATACCAGCTCGGGGTCAAATAAACTACAAAATCCAGAAGGCTTTCTAACTCTTACCTACAAATTGATTCAACCTGGGAGTCTTCCAGTCTTTGAATAAATCTTGATTCTTATATATTCAGTAGTTTCTTCCCACTGATAATTTCATTCCATCAGTTATTCTTCCATCTTTAATGCAATCGTCGACGAAACAGCTTTCGCTAAGCAAAAACCATTCGACGTGTATAATATTCTGTGGTTTCCATGACACGAAATCAAAACTATTATTCTAAGTGTTGCTGAACGGCCTGCAAAAAGCAATGAATATTTCTCCATGTCAGAGAGAGAAAGAGAGAGAGAGAAATAAGAGTTTCGATGCTCAGGAGTTGCGAAGCCGTAAACGCTCATCTCCATGTGCTTTAAGTTAGCAGTTGTATTAACGGAAGTATGATCAATGAAGAAGGTCATCACGAATTCTTCACTGTCATTTTTGGCAGCGCAGGCACTCTAGTTATCGAAATATTTGCCGGTATGTAAAGAAATTTAAGCTATTGCAGGGGTTTTCTGCATTTTAATCGAACTACCCATCATAGTTATGCTCGAGTTAATTTATGTCTAGTAAAAGAAAAATGTAACTATTAGGTAACGAGCAAATATTTCGATGACGGTAGGTACCGACTACTCTACCGTGTTCGGCCCCTGTCTCATACATATAGTATGCTTACATATATACATCATTTTATATATATACTGAAGAGTACGATGAGAAGTACAATTAGAAATTTGGTTACCCACGACGCGTATCGCCGTAGGTACCTCGGCTCATCAGGTGGGAGGATCGAAGATGGTCGAATTTGAATTTGTTCAGAATTTCCGAAAATTTCGGTTGGATATCACAATAAGATGTAGCCATGATACCGCGTTATCGAAAGCTTTAAAAATAATTTTCAATTGAGCAAATGTGAGGGCACCTCGGCATTGGTCACAGTAACGGCACCACGGCTCAGCTGTAACTCAGCAGGCCAAACTTAGAGAAAGGCGGAGATGCGCAGTAGGCAAAAACGGGAGCTTCTAGCGTACAAGGTGGGGAACAGCGAGAGCAGCAGCCAGCATAATATATACTCAAGTGTCATGTGCGGCTAGAGTGGGACAAAACAATAAATAGAGAAAACTCGGGGAACAGCTTCTAGTAAGTTAAGGAAAAAGTTGAGCGATAGCGTAAAGCCATCTAAGGAAGAAGTGATAAATTTGAGCAGGAATTCTTTGCTTAATCGCCTTCAGTTAATAAGCTAATTATATTTCGGAGAACTCCAAGTTGAGAGAGGCTGCCCAGGTTAATTCAAATAGGAAACATTGCAAATGTAGGGCGGACAGGCGGTCTTGTCTTCATAGATAAATGAATGAGTGCTAGAGTAGAGGGTAAGAGGAACGTCACCACTTCCGCGTTGTAAGAAACTGTCACCGCACAGGAGCGCTAATGGAACAACGATCGCACTGGTTCGCTCTCTCCTCCTGTCTGAGTCGTAAGGACGACTGACCTCGACGGCTTACAGATTGGGTCTGCTTAGTTTAACTGCATGGAACCGACTCGGAAGCCGGTGAATCGGCAGCTTGCTGATTCGAACGGATTTGTAAGCAGGCGAACCGCGGCAGACGTCACGTCGTCTGCAATGTGAATACAGCTGGGAAAAGAAGCAACCATGAGTATTTAAGTAGATCGGAAAAATTTCCGGCCTCGAGAGGCAGAAAATTTTACAAGATTATGCCCACATACGGTGTGTACCGATATTTTTTTTTACATAGGTACGTACGAGTACATAGCTCGTGAAATTAAAAATGAATTACATGTTAGGCCTACATATGAACATGCTGTAAATCTTTTACATAGTTCCTGAGAGACACACTTACATTTGCTTCTGTGAGTGAAGTACTTCAGGAGCCTGTAAAATGCCCTCATAAGCAACTTTTGTCCTGCACGACAGCCAGAAACCAAGCAGGAGACTTTCACGTCCAGGTAATTAATGTTCCTTTGTGGCCGTGGCGCTGCCCCGCCGCTCGTTCTTCTCTGGACACTGCCACACGGCGATCATAAAGAGAGAACAAACACCGAAACTTTTCTTTATGTTGCCTACTTAATTACTGCGGGTCGATTGCAGTGTGAGTGGGCCGGGCTGTGAATTGAATAGAAANCCGCTCGTTCTTCTCTGGACACTGCCACACGGCGATCATAAAGAGAGAACAAACACCGAAACTTTTCTTTATGTTGCCTACTTAATTACTGCGGGTCGATTGCAGTGTGAGTGGGCCGGGCTGTGAATTGAATAGAAAACTGCTGCGTTATCGGAACGTTTTGCTGCGTAGTGATACTGAGTTAGGCAGACTGAGTTTTGGCTAACTCATGGGTCCTCTGTTACACCCGTATGTCTCACTGCACCCGTATGTCTCACTGCACCTGTATGTCTCGCTGCACCTGTATGTCTCATGGCACCCGTATGTCTCACTGCACCCATATGTATCAGTGCACCCGTATGTCTCACTGCACCCGTATGTCTCACTGCACCCGTATGTCTCACTGCACCCGTATGTCTCACTGCACCCGTATGTCTCACTGCACCTGTATGTCTCGCTGCACCTGTATGTCTCACTGCACCCGTATGTCTCACTGCACCCATATGTATCAGTGCACCCGTATGTCTCACTGCACCCGTATGTCTCACTGCACCTGTATGTCTCATGGCACCCGTATGTCTCTCCGTCCGTTTGTCGCGTTCCACCAAAATGTTCCAGTTCACTCATGTGTCTCACTGCACCAGTGTGTCACAGTGTTACTACACCCATGCCTCATTCCGCCTGTATATGTCTCAATATCACCCATATGTCTCGCTGCACTCATACCTATGTCTCACTGATTATCTATGCCTCTCTCCAACCATTTGCCTCATTTCACCAATAAGTTTCATGAACCAATGTGTTTGACTTCACCCATATAGGTATATATTCTTTATTGCACCCGTAGGCCTATGTCACTCTCTGTCCGCTTGTCTCTTTTCACCAATGTCTCAGTTCACCACTATGTCTTTTCACTCGCATCTTTCAATGCACCCATGTCTCACTCCGACCTTATGTCTCAGTATAACCCATACGTCATAGTGCCACCCTTAATTATGTCTCACTTCACTCGTTTGTCTCGCTCCGCCGATGTCTCAAGTCAAGCATGTTTTCTCTGATATATATATATATATATATATAATTTCACTCTTATATCCCACTCAACCATGCAGTCTCGCACTCCACCCTTTTGTCTTATTCCGCAAATAACTCCATAGGTCTGATTTCATTCACGTATCTCACTCCTCCAACATGGCTTCATCAAAACATTCTCATTCTACCCATATATACGACTCGTTCTATCTGTCCTATCCATATCCCCTTGCGTATTACGCCATTCGTATGATTAATGCCACAAATATTCCTTATTTATGTCTCACTTCACAAATATGTCTCAAATCTGGCTCGGCCTCACTCCTCTCATGTCTATTCACTGCCGCTGAAGCCTTTCCCGCGCCCAAAAAAGTGTCCGGGCTCTCAAAGTTCCGCTCCTGCTGTCCGCTTTTTTCTCCCGCATCTTGCGGTGCGGATGGGAGGCTTCCGCGGCGCCGGGCCGCTCCGGAGATGGGAACCTGCCAGAATTGG
>LQNS02277099.1:2930659-2941065 GCA_001587735.2 Parhyale hawaiensis
ACCTGTATGTCTCACTGCACCCGTATGTCTCGCTGCACCTGTATGTCTCATTGCACCCGTATGTCTCGCTGCACCTGTGTGTCTCACTGCACCTGTATGTCTCACTGCACCCGTATGTCTCGCTGCACCCGTATGTCTCGCTGCACCCGTATGTCTCGCTGCACCTGTATGTCTCTCCGTCCGTTTGTCGCGTTCCACCAAAATGTTCCAGTTCACTCATGTGTCTCACTGAAGTCACTGAAGTCTACATTGGAGAAACGCGCAAGTAGTTTTCAGAAAGAGTAAAAGAACATGATAATAATGTAAGGTAAAACATTCAGGCATCATCAGTTAACAATCATGTACAGTCTTATAATCATGAAATGGCAGTTGAGTCTCCAAAATTATTATGCAGTGAATCAAATCCAAAATCGAGACGACTTCTAGAAGCTTTCCACTCACATTACATTGTAATCCAAATTCATTTAATAGATATGTTCAATTTTCTGAAGCCTACTGCCGTGTTCTTTAGTCTCACAAGAAATGAAATTTCATTCTATGGTTCAAATTTCATTGTTTTTCCGATATAGTATTAGCTTTTTCAGAATCGGTAGCCATGATACAGCTGTTGTATACTAATTTCGTAGTTCTACTGATGAGTTTGAAGTTTCGTTCCCTTGAAGACGGGCTACGTTTAGTAGTTCGAAAGCTTGGGGTATCTTAAACATGAAACCCAGAAGACTTTTGAAAACTTTCTTAGCATATATATATGTATATATATACAATTTCACCCATATATCCCACTCAACCATGCAGTCTCGCACTCCAGCCTTTTGTCTCATTCCGCAAATAACTCCATAGGTCTCATTTCATTCATGTATCTCACTCCTCCAATATGGTTTCATCAAAACATCTCACTGTACCCATATATACGACTCGTTCTATCTGTCTTATCCATATCCCCTTGCGTATTACGCCATTCGTATGATTAATGCCGCAAATAATCCTTATTTATGTCTCACTTCACTAATATGTCTCAAATCTGGCTCGGCCTCACTCCTCTCATGTCTATTCACTGCCGCTGAAGCCTTCCCGGCGCCCAAAAAAGTGTCCGGGCTCTCAAAGTTCCGCTCCTGCTGTCCGCTTTTTTCTCCCGCATCTTGCGGTGCGGATGGGAGGCTTCCGCGGCGCCGGGCCGCTCCGGAGATGGGAACCTGCCAGAATTGGTGTAGAGAGGCGGCAGAATTGCTCGGGGCTGGTCTACGGTGTTTTTTTTTTGTGTCCTATTATTACTGCTGTGCACGGGACAGAAATGCTTGGAGCCTTTCTCTTCTCTTTCTGGTAAGGTGCGCTGACAGCAGCTTTTGGATAAATTTCTGCTGGCCTGTAGGACAGTAGTTCTTACATAATGTCTACCTTGCTGACAGTAGCTCTTAGATAATGTCTGTCTTACTGACAGTAGCTCTTAGATATAGTCTGTCTTGCTGACAGTAGCTCTTAGATAATGGATGACTTGGTATCAATAAATTTGTAAATAATATTGCACGCATGATGATTCCCGACATTTGTGTGGGTAACCCGTCTACCGAACTAGAAATGTTGCTTAGAAGATTGTATAAGGTGTACTATGAGTCCTTTCCTTTGAAACGGAGCCTACCGAAGCGTATTACAGCAAGATGGATCACGAAAGATGTACGCATGCTCGTAAGGAAAAAGCACAAACTTCTACGGTTGTACCGTGCTAATGTAATACGTAAGCGATCATATACAACTTTTCGTAATGTCTTAAATGCTGTGATCAGAATGCAAAAAAGGCTTTCTATTTGCGCGAGATAAATAAAGCTTCTGGCGATCCGCGTAAAACTTGGAAAATTCTAAATAATCTGCTTTGCCGCCATGCGCAGCGTGCGGTGAACGAATTACGGGTAGATGCCAATATTTTACAGGGAGTGCAATTAGATCATTTTAATGAATATATTTCTTCTGTTGCTAGCAACTTAGTTCAACTTATTCCAGATAATGCCGGGCAATTTGATGTTCCTAGACGACGAGTGCAATGTGTGAGCAATTTTGACCCAGTTACCACCGACGAAATACGTGCAATAATTGTGGTAATGCAAGGAGAAAGATACCATAAAAATGAACTGCAACCTAAGCATTTACAGTTAATTTCACCATATATTGTAAGATATCTTTGTGTCATTTTTAACAAATGTATTGTTGAGGGAGTTTACCCGGATATTTTAAGAATAGCGAGAGTCATCCCTTTGTACAAGTCAGGTAACGCCAATGATGTTTCTAACTATAGACCGATTTCTACACTGTCAATTTTTAACAAAGTGTTCGAGAAAATAATTTATGCTCATTTAGTTGTACAATGCTTAGAGAGGAATTGAATTCTTAGTGACAAGCAGTATGGTTTTAGAAAGGGACGAAACACAACGCTCGCCATTTTTAATTTGATAGCCGACATTTTACCTTCTTTTCACAACAAAACTGTTACTATCTGTCTGTTTTTAGACCTCAAGAAAGCGTTTGACACGGTTAATAAAGAAATTTTAATAGAAAATTTAGATCACTATGGTATTAGAGGAGCTATCAATAGGATGATTTCGGATTATCTAACAAATCGTGCACAATATGTGACCATTGGAGATGTGCAATCACGTAAAAAAGCGTAGATATAGGTGTTCCGCAAGGATCCGTCCTTGGGCCCTTATTGTTTAATATGTACATAAATGATATGTCATTTGATGGTGTTTCTTCACAACTGTTTGCAGATGATGCAGTTTTTTTATGTACATGGCGATAGTTTCGATGCTGCCGTTACAAAACTACGTAGATTTATTGATGTTTTAACTCAATGGCTCGCCTGTAACAAATTAACCCCAAATGTAAGTAAAACAAAACTCATGGTTTTTAGCGCAAAGAAAAAAATAATAATAATTTCGATGCCTGATGTATGTATGAACGGCGAAAAGCTAGAATGGGTAGAGACGTTTCGTTACCTAGGAGTTATTATTGATAATAAACTCAGTTTTTCTCCCCATATATCTATAGCATGTGATAAACTTTGCAAAGCCAAAGGCGCCATTTGAGCCGTAGCTAAGTTTTTATCGCGCGATGCGTTAGTTTCCTTGTATTATTCCTTGTTTTATTCACAACTAACTTATGCAATTATTATATGGGGTGGTGTGACTGAGAACGCGAAGAAACGAATAATGACGATTACTAATGATGTCCTTAGAATAATTTTGAATGTAAAGCGAAATGATAACAATGTGCCATTGATGCGTACAAATACCATGTATTATATCTTAGGATTAATGAAGTTTAGTGATGTCCACAGGTACTTTCTACTAAAATTTATCCGGAAAGCAATAGCTGGTGAAACTAATTGTTTCGATTCACATTTCTTCCCATTGCTTTCAACTGCTCAATATGAAATGAGGAACAACAGATTCAATATACCATCAGTTCGCCTTGAAGTAGAAAAGCGTTCCACCGTTTACCAATGTGTCACTGCGTATAACGAAATTCCAGAAAATTTTGTCGAACCAATGACACACCAGCAATTCAAAAAACTGTTTAAAAACTACTGTTTAAGTCAATATTGTCTTTTATGTTTGACATGTGCCCAATAAGTTTAAATACTTTTACTGGGCTTGTTTCCTGTAATATTGACGTATTTCTTTTAATCTGTAAATTTAGGTTTTGTAAAAGATTGGAAACAATAAACAAATAAACAAACAAACAAACAAACAATGTCTGTCTTGCTGACAGTAGCTCTTAGATAATGTCTGTCTTGCAGACAGTAGCTCTTAGATAATGTCTGTCTTGCTGACTGCAGCTATGAGATAATGTCTATCTTGCTGACGGCAGCTATTAGATAATGTCTGTCTTGCCGACAGCTGCTGTTAGATAATGTCTGTCTTGCCGACAGCTGCTGTTAGATAATGTCTGTCTTGCCGACAGCTGCTGTTAGATAATGTCAGTCTTGCCGACAGCTGCTGTTAGATAATGTCTGTCTTGCCGACAGCTGCTGTTAGATAATGTCTGTCTTGCCGACAGCAGCCGTTAGATAATGTCAGTCTTGCCGACAGCAGCTGTTAGATACAGGGTTGCAGAGTCGGATGTTTCAAGGCCCGACACTGGCTACGACTCTGACTCCAGGCCCTCCAGGATTTCCGACTCCGACTCCAAGCCCTCCAGAATTTCCAACTCCCAATCCAATACCTGGTCCTTAAGATTTTCTGACTCCGAATTCCGATTCCCGACTCCGACTCCTTGATCCAACTAGTAGTTAGGCTAATGTAAACATTAGCTAAATATGCCCAAAAATTTTTTACCAATATATACACACACATATTAAGCTGAGGATAGTAATTTTTTTCATTTGCAATGATATTTAGCATCATTAGCACCATTTAGGATACTAAATTTTCATATATTTAATTATTTATAATTCAGTAATAATTATAATGCAGAAACTGTCTATTTTGACGTACCTAATTTTTTTGTTTGGAGAAGATTTTGCTCTGATTATTGTACATCATGGTGCAGAAATTAAGCTATCAGATGTGTCAAGTAATTAAACACTGGTGCATTCTAGAATTGTTTCTGAACAAATTTTATAAAATTTTATAAGTTCCCCCCAAAAAACCTATATTTAACGTACTATAACTCCAAAAGAATTAAACCTTGGTCTAAAGTCTCAAAAAAGATTGAAAGCTCCACCTCTTAGTTTTATTTGAACAATTGCTGGGTGATTGTCAATGGGAAGAGTGGAATTTTTATTTTCTTGAATATTGGAGGCATTTATATTTACTTGTCTGTCCAATTGTTTTCAATTAGCTAACTTGCAAAATAATTAGGCCCATGTCATATCATATTAGTGGCATGTTCAATACAATTAACAATGGTAGTTTATTAATATAATGTAAATACATAAAATAACAATACAATCTAATTAATACAGCAGCTCATGTTTCAGAATTATCACGTTTGTACCTCAAATGGATTCCATCACTATTTGCACCACTTGGGACTGTAATTATACATACAGTTTGTTCATGAAATATAAGAAGTTAGTATACGCCAGCATTAGACAATCTAGGTACTCTATTATCAATGACAAACACATAGAGCCAAAAACAAAGTATGTCTACAATTACAAAATCTTCTTTATTTTTTGAAGTTTAAGACTTAAAATTCTGAATTAATTCGAAAATAGGGAATTTTTTGAAATGGGATTCCGGAGTCGGAATATGGTCAAAAATACCGACTTCGACTCCTAGAGCAAGTTAGATTCCGACTCCTAGAGTAAGTGAGATTCCTACTCCGACTCCCCCTTAAATCCTCCGACTCCGGCCGACACCGACTCCGCAACCCTGGTTATATAATGTCTGTCTTGCTGACGGCAGCTGTCAGATAATGTCTGTCTTGCTGACGGCAGCTGTTAGATAATGATTGCCTTGCTGACGGCTGCTGTTAGATAATGTCTGTCTTGCTGACGGCAGCTGTTGGATAATGTCTGTCTTGCTGACGGCAGCTGTTGGATAATGTCTGTCTTGCTGACGGCAGCTATTGGATAATGTCTGTCTTGCTGACGGCAGCTGTTAGATAATATCTGTTATGTCGACGACAGCCATTATATGATGTCTGTCATGCCGACAGCAGCTTTTAAATAATTTTACCATGCCGACAGCAGCTTTTACATAATCTTACCATGCTGACAGCAGCTTTTAGATAATTTTTACCATGCTGACAGCAGATTTTAGATAATTTTTATTATGCTAACAGAAGCTTTTACAAAATTTTACCATGCCGACAGCAGCTTTTACATAATTTTACCATGCCGACAGCAGCTTTTACATAATCTTACCATGCTGACAGCAGCTTTTAGATAATTTTTACCATGCTGACAGCAGATTTTAGACAATTTTTATTATGCTGACAGAAGCTTTTACAAAATTTTACCATGCCGACAGCAGCTTTTACATAATTTTACCATGCCGACAGCAGCTTTTACATAATCTACCAAGCTGACAGCAGCTTTTAGATAATTTTTACCACGCCGACAGCAGCTTTTGCATTATTTTACCAAGCTGACAGCAGCTTTTAAATAATCTTTACCATGCTGACAGCAGCTTTTAGATAATTTTTACCATGCTGACAGCAGCTTCTAGATAATTTTTATTATGCTGACAGAAGCTTTTACAAAATTTTACCATGCCGACAGCAGCTTTTACATAATTTTACCATGCCGACAGCAGCTGTTAGATAATTTTTATCATGCCGATAGCAGCTGTTAGATTATTTTTATCATGCCGACAGCAGCTGTTAGATAATTTTTATCATGCCGACAACAGCTGTTAGATAATTTTTATCATGCCGACAGCAGCTGTTAGATAATTTTTATCATGCCGACAGCAGCTGTTAGATAAATTTTATCATGCCGACTGCAGCTGTTAGATAATATTTATCATGCCGACAGCAGCTGTTAGATAATTTTTATCATGCCGACAGCAGCTCCTACAGTAGGAAATTTCTGCCCTGCCGCAGCAGCTGTTAGATAATATCTGTTTTCCGGAAATGGCCCGTGTTCCACTTTTGCTAGTGAACGGGGCTCGCACAGTTTTCTTGTACAGCTGTGTCTACACAATCAATCACTACATCAAACAGGACCATGAAGATCGATGGACAAAAAACAAGTACAGTTTTCTTCTCTTCTGTGTCCAAATGGCATGCAAGGTGCAGCTCGCGGACACTTCACCGTAACGAGAGTCGCGCTCCTCTCTCACCAATTTATTTGGGCACTTGCCATTCCACAAGGATTCCTCTGGTGGTTTGGTTAAATATGTCACTATATCCAGACAAAACAATAATGAAAACAGCATAGGACGGCCATAATCATCCACAAACGATCATCGGCAACTGCCAGCTGGGCGGTACGAAGCCTTTAGCGAGCGGATTTCGAAAATACTTCAATTTAAATTATTAAATGAGAACTCGAAATTACATTCCACTCCTATATAACAACTTTCCACGCCCAATTTAATAATGTAGACAGTTTTTCACAGATAATATTCATTATCGAAATGTGGAGCTAATAATCTCTCACTGGCAGCTTTCATCTTCGTAATAGCAGATGGAGGACAAATACGTGATTTTTCGGTTCAGTCATTGACTTTCCGTTGATATCCAAATCAGAGCAAATGCTCTGAAATCTAAATTTCACTGTGCTGTAAATATTGGTAATAGTGGGCAAAAGTAATAGATGTAATGCAAACGAAAATGCTGTCATTAGTTACTATATAATAGGTAATATAATGTTCCAAATGCCTCCCGTTCTCCATAAGTGGCAAGCAAGCGCTGATTGAATTCTCTACGCGCATTAATTTTAATATAAAAAATATGAGGTATTACTACTCCACACCATAGAAAGCCAGACACAAAATATTGTTATTTATTCAAGGAAATAATTAATACCGGTCGCCAATTTTTCGCACTTTCTGCCCGTGATTTCCAACTCGTTGGACGACTTCAATGTCCAACTTCGACTGGCTCGCGGAGTGTGTTTGTGTCTGTAGAATGAGAGACGAAAACGTGATCTTCGAGCAAGAGATTGATCGTCTGGACGGGGCTTACATTATTATTTCTGTGTTACAAAAATATGCTTGTAGTACCTCTCTAGTAGGCGAACTAGCTGTGCCTGTAGTGCTGGAGTTGTTATTTCTGCGTACCAGAAGTGCTACTAGTGCCCCTCTTGCTGGCGAGTCGAGCGCTGCCTATATTCTTTACTAGGTAAATGTGTTACACCAATGCCTGTAGCTAGTTCTCTTTCTAGGAAACAGTACCTAGAGTATTTCTGCAGGAAGCAGCGCACGCAGTAGCGTTTGCCTTCATATCATTCTCTTCTATGTATGATATCTACATCGTCTTCATTTCTTCAAAAGCGTGCTTGACTAAATCAGTTGCATGCTTGAGAACCTCACCTACTATATTTTCTTCATAAAATATATCCACGCCTCCCGTGAAGTGGAGGAGCCGTCTGACTACCTCGCGGTGATGGATGCGCGTCGTAAGGAAGACTTGACTGTGTCGCCCCCCACCCCTCTCCAACGCGCCAGGCTGATATTGATGAGGAGCCAGTGCGCTGTTCCGTGCGTCTTGTCTCGTAAATATTATGAAGATGAAAACTTTATTAAAAGTGAAGATTACAAAGGTGTTTTTATATAGCTACGCCCTGTGGCAGAGTGCACAGAGTGCTGTGCTTATTGTCTCCGGGGTGCAATGTTAGTTTCCTAGACGGGTAGGGTGTCACCTGACGAATAATCTTCCTCAAAGTTATATCTGTAGGAGATATGTATGCTGTACAGTACACCCCAAAGATTTTTTTTGCAGCCTCGCAAAAAGGAATATAAAAAAATCTATTGATGAAATACTTTATTACATCTAACCTAGCAAAAAACGGGCATCCAAGTTTTAGAGGATTTTTCATAATTGCGAAGCACATCATCTAATGCAAGAGTTTGTATCCAACCTGGGGTGGGCGCCGCCTAGGGGTGCTAGATGTCTCTTAGACGGCGGTGCGAGATCTTGTTTTATTTTGCGCCATTCAAAGATTAATTTAAATTCGTTTCATAAGAAATTGTATATCATTTGGCATCATCATGTGGGTTATTAATTTCGTTGGGGGTGCGAAAACATATTGAAAGTTCTCCAGGGGGTGCCAAGCAAAGAAAATGTTGGGACTCGCTCATCTAAATGATAAGCATCACAGTATCAATTAGGGAATTTTGGGTGTTTACGTTTCAGATGGTCCTAGGCAGGAGGTTTGCGAACCGCTGCAGAGCCCTGATTTAAATGGGGACAGTCGGGGGAGGGGGAGTCGTACCTTTTATTGGAGTCTTCCGTCTTCGACGTCACTGCTCTGATAATCTGTTTTCGACTCCAGCCGTTCATGCCTTCAGCCAGCAGGCACCTCTCTGCAGCACAAGAAGTGCATGTGGATTCCCACCGGGGAAGGGGGTGTTTGTTCAAGGCGACTTTATACTTTTACCTGGAAGAAAATAAACACAGATAAATTTCTTCCCATCTAATCCTCCGCATCGTGCGAGAAACCAACCCCAGCAGGCAACCAACCAACAAACTGTGCATTAGTGCAACGTGGGACAGGTACTTCCAAATAAATAAATTATGTCGCTATGGTCAGTTACATCAAATTAGCATTGTCATATAATTAATTATGCAGCTATAGTCAGTTACATCAGTTCATGTATTGTCACATTGCTTAAGTTTGCAAGTAAATTGTTGCGCTCTTGGACGACAGTCGCAGAATATTACGGGACGCTTTGGCAGCGTACGGGGCGCTATATGGTCGTGTCCCAGAGCTGTCGTAAAGTTGAAGTCGTAATGTATTTATGTCTTCGTTCGATTACGGCTTTACGACATTACGACCCTGACCTAATACCGAGCTCAATGCTTGTTTGCAGTCGTATTTCTTGGCTCTGCCGTCGAGTGTTCGAATTCGTTTGCAGTCTAGTTTGACGGCTCAGCTGTCGAGAGGTGGACGCTCGTTTGCAGTCAAGTTTGACGGCTCAGCTGTCGAGTACTCGAGACTCGTTTTCAGTGCCGTAATATTACTTTAAGCCCATGAGAAATATTTTGTATTAAAAAAAATCGAAGTATTTGGAGCGAAAAGTAAATATTTTCTCCACGGTGGTGTTAGATGAAACATATGTCTGAATGTCCTAAGATAGTACGGTAATATATCTCACTGTTCGATGTTCTGTACACGTGTGTATTGGCATATATCACGGTTGAAGTACGGTCTGATATGGGCAGCCAAGCGCCCTGTGTGACATTTTTGGTCTCGGTGTAAGCTGTTGAGACTATTTGTTTTTTTTATTTCGGTCCTACGTTACTACTGTAGTACTTCGTATTACTCTCAACTTTTCTTTTTCCGTATCTCTTCTTTCCCGACTTGCTGTTGCCATCTGTGGTTCTTATACCGATGCGTGGCTTTCCCATTTTTTCTTAGATGCGTTTTATATCTCATGCGTTTCCTCTATTAAAGCGCCGTTTGCTGTGGCCAGCCCAAACAGAGTTCTTGGCCTCCTCGGAATCTATAACGGAAAATCAGTTTCTGAGCGGGCCAAAAATTCTATGACAAAAGCTTGCTTAATATGCAGACCTGGACACGTGTCGTACTGTGCGGCCGCTGCTGACTGGCCCTGGAAAACTAACATGAATAGCAGATGAAACTCACTCATATGTTCCATTACGCTGCCATCGCGCCCATGACGCCTACCTTTCTTTCCTTCTTCGTTACCAACATGGTCATGGATTGGACGATACCAGATGCTACAGACCACATTGGACGATACCAGATGCTACAGACCACATTGGATGATACCAGATAC
>LQNS02277099.1:2961534-2975768 GCA_001587735.2 Parhyale hawaiensis
ATTTACGCTAGGAATTTGCCCACAAATGCTAATACTTCTAAAAATTTTGCACCGGCAATGCCTTTCATGGTTCTCCCCTCTGATTCTGCTCCGCCGGCCAAATCTTTTGAAGTGCGGGAAATTACGTCTTCAATTGACCAGCCATTGCGCCCAGCTTCAAAAGAACGCTCTTCGTTTACTTTCGAACAGCGTATGCATCATCCCGAGGAAGAATTTTTCCACGGGCGAAGAACAAATTCTGTGCTGACCAAGCCTCTTCGAAAGCGTCGTCGAATCCCCGTAGAGTTTCGTTATGGCAAGAAGGCACGAAAATCCACGGAGTTCAGTAACCCTCATCCATCAATATGCACCGTCCCGCCTTACAACCCCGGAGAAGAACTGCAAAACGACGCTATTTTCTCCAGGAACCAGCAGGTGGAATCTCGACTGAAGCACCTCAAAACTCAACTTCTAATCGAGTGAGTATTATGCCAGGCGCTCTTGAGAGGAAATTTTGATTTCCAGTGAGTGCGACGTCAAGCCGCTTTAGTTTGTAAAGCTTTGCATGGAGCAGCGTGGAATAAATTAAAGTGTTTACATCTCATGCAACCAGTTGCTGTCGTGAAGTGGACGGGCTTTGTAGTCCGTCTTCTGCTTTGCATTTGTTTATTCCCTGTTTGCTTTGTGTCGCTGTCTGGCGACAATAAGATAGTTTGTACGTGTGTGTGTATTGATTGTAGTCTATTGAATTTACTTCTGCTTCTACTGAGTTTTTGTTCGTTTTCTGGTTTCGATATATGCATCTACTTTTTGGATGGTGTACTGTATAAATGGAAAGTTTTTGCTTTTACTTGTTATGCTGTTTTATTATTATTATTATTATTATTATTATTATTATTATTATTATTATTATTATTATTATTATTATTATTATTATTATTATTATTATTATTATGCATGCACGGACGATGGCAGGTACTTCAAAAACAGCCATCGTTGACCGGTATTAAGAAGAGGACATAGTGTCTTGAATTTCTGATGTAACAAAACGGAGTTGACGACTAAATATTTTTTGCAGACCCCATAGTATAATGTTTATATTTAACGTTTAGTTACCGTCAGACTAGGACTACGGAGTATACTAAAGCCTTTTATCTTTCTATAAACTAACCGAGTCAAGCGAGTATATACATACATGCGCCTAACATTTCATTACCAAATGTATGAAATTTGTTACCGTAAACATGCCACTTATACGTAGCATGTTATTTACTTCATATTAATATATGGAGTTTACAGCAAACATGCCATTTACATAAACTAAGTCTACGAAGTTTTCGCTTATAGGTATGTTTTTTAATTCTTCGAAACTGTGAATTTATACGCATAGTAATGTACTTACTGAAGAAATGCTGATCCATTAATATTTGGCTATTAAGTCTTCGTTCTAAATGACTTAATTGAGTTTCTTTCAGGCATGCTTCCTGGTAAGAAATGAAAATATTCAAGTTAGATTGCATCGCCTAGTAATTTGAGCTCCATAGTAAACAAGGAGCCTGACCTGGTAATCTTCCTGTGGAGTTTTATTCAGTTCCAGCATTTCCGTATGGGATAAAAATATTGCAATTATGATGACGGATATTTACAGTTCCATAATGATCCAAATTATTGGTGAACAGTTTTTTAAATGACTTGCTCAAACTACAATAGCCATGATACTACTGATGCCATCATAACCATGAAATTCATAGTTGCCTAACGTGGCCTCGATGAATTCATTAGGAAATAGGGGCCAATTAGTGTAAATAATATGGTAAGCAGGTGTATCTCTTATAGGCATACAAACTTTTGCCACATTTTCTTATAGATATAAAAACTTTTGCTATTGGAGCATTTTTAAAGAAGGTTTCGAGAGTTTTGCCGATACCGAATTTTGCATTGTACGCTGCCTTTGCGCCTTTGCAAAGTGTCAATATTCATACCTATTAGGAGAGTTGGGCATCAACTCGACTAGCTAAATATAAAAAGTTTGATGCACTTGCGGTATGTTATTTAATAGAATTAATTTGAATAATTAATCGCTAACTCCCCTCAATTGCACAGTTGCAATGCGCTTCCCCGGAGCTCGTTACCCATGCAGAGCGTATCTGTTGCAGCGACAGACGGTTGGTAAGCTACCCAGAACCAAGAGAGAGGGAGAGAACGCTTATATTATGTAGATTCTGAAGGAAGTTAATAATATACGCCTATATACAGAGAGGGTATACACTGTATTTAGTGCCGCATTATTTCTGTGGTGTTACTATACACGACGGGATATTGTGAACATGTATGACGGGAACGGTCAAATTTGCTGTGAACATTCATTCATGTCACGGGACACAACATCTGCAGACGGTTGATGAGGCGCACGTCAATTCATATCGTGTTATATAGATGACCTTTACCACCCGCGTTCCGCTTATATTTTTATCGTTCCGTTCTATCTGTTTTACATATAACGAGGTCGAACCGAGGACAGCAGTTAAGTATGTAACAGCACGAGCGCAAGCACTACACTAAAGCCATTGTCACACCAGCGCAGTCAGCAAGCGACGTGCTGTAACGCAACAAATTTGTTACACGAAAAAAAAGTAACATCGGGTGCAGTATTCTGCTGTCCCCACCGACGCAATCCAGACCGCGCGACATACCGTGCATTGCTGTCGGTCACAAGCAACGTGTCTCTCCCGCAAAAATCGCTTTGCATTGCATTTGCGCGGGTGTAGCCTTGGCTTAAGAGAGCGAAAAGGCAGACTTGCAGTACGTGATGTAGTACGAAGCGAGGATTTGAGATTTTATCGTGCGGTGCGTAGCGCTTTATCTAAAATGATGCAAGCTTCGCCCAAAGTAATTCGTACCCAAGATATCTCAGATTTAAGTTCGACTCACGTCTAAAATTATTCTGGAGGGAGGCTTGAATATTCCCAGTATTTAAAGTTACATTAATGCATTAGAAAGACTTGTGGCTAAAATCTGAGCCATCTTGTGTAGTAATTATTTTGTGAAAACTGTGGCCTTGCACCAAATACGGTAATCAGAACAAATTAACCCCTCGTTGAAGTGCAGCAGTTTACGAGGCATCACGCACTGCGCAAGCGGGCTTTTCAGGTTCCAAGCGCAGATATTATAGTCGTGCCGTACAATACTTTACATTCCCGGTTCGAACCCCACGAGCCCCTAATGTATTTATGCAACTCGAAAAAAGAAAAACTCTATTAGCTTCCCTTCCCGATAATTTCATGTGCTACTGGGACTAATATATATATTTATGTATTCAAACTAGCACCGATGTCCATCATCAACAAGTGCTCTGACTGTTGTCCATATATCTACACAGAAACAGATCTCTGCCTGAACTTAGACTGCACAGCGACTCCCCTCGGGAGAGGCACATCTTCATATACTTAGCTACGATGCTCCTCATGAGGGAAATATAATTTTTCGTAGCTGTCAGTTGATTTGATACTGCGAGACGAGTTGCGAGTCACGCACTGTACTTAGAGCTCGGACGAGTGCATAGTAAATCTTTATTTCTGTTGTGCGGCCTTTGATACGACGAGGGATCGTGGGCTTACTGACTTGAAGCTTTCTCGCAAATAACGCGTTTGGTGTAGCAGTTATTCTTTCGAAGTCAAATTATTATTATTATCTTCAGGGTTTTCCCGCCGTATTCGATACCAGGACGATATAACAACGATCTATTCATTCGTCAATAATGGCGTTGGTATTCAAGAAATAGGTAAAATGTTATATACATAGAGTTGAAAGATTGAGAAGTGTCATTCGATGGTGTGATAGAGCTGGTTGGTTCTTATGAATGAATTGAGGCCTTCAGTAATTCAAAGATAGTACTATATTTGAAGTCAAATTAGAGATAAGGAATATGGTACCAAGGGCGTCAGGGATTTTCGTCTTTTTGCTTAGGTCTCAAACGAATGAACGTAGAGTTATTTTCTCTGGTATGTGTTTATTAAAGTCTGTAAGATAGCAGAGCGGCTTGTGGTTTTAACTTACAAGGCATCAACACCAGACACTGAAAGAGTCGTGTGGCGCAATTATTTTTATTATTAAGTTAATCGTACACAACTACATCAGGAGTGAAATACCTGCAAATTGTATATTCTTAGAACACCGATATGCCGACCACCACCCGACCAAGCACACAGATATGCTGACCACCACTCGACCAAGCACACCGATGTGCCGACCACAACCCGACCAAGCACACAGATATGCTGACCACCACTCGACCAAGCACACCGATGTGCCGACCACCACCCGACCAAGCACACCGATATGCCGACCGCCACCCGACCAAGCACACCGATATGCTGACCACCACCCGACCAAGCACACCGATGTGCCGACCACCACCCGACCAAACACACCGATATGCCGACCGCCATCCGACCAAGCACACCGATATGCCGCCGCCACCCGACCATGCACACCGATATGCCGACCGCCACCCGACCAAGCACACAGATATGCTGACCACCACCCGACCAAGCACACCGATGTGCCGACCACCAGCCGACCAAGCACACCGATGTGCCGACCACCACCCGACCAAGCAAACCNCCGACGTACCCACCACCACCACCCGAGCAAGCACACCGACGTACCGACCACCACCCGAGCAAGCACACCGACGTACCGACCACCAGACGACCAAGCACACCGACGTACCCACCACCCCCGATCAAGCACACCGACGTACCGACCACCACCCGATCAAGCACACCGACGTACCGACCACCACCCGACCAAGCACACCGACGTACCCACCACCACCCGAGCAAGCACACCGACGTACCCACCACCACCCGACCAAGCACACCGACGTACCGACCACCACCCGAGCAAGCACACCGACGTACCGACCACCACCCGACCAAGCACACCGACGTACCGACCACCACCCGAGCAAGCACACCGACGTACCGACCACCACCCGAGCAAGCACACCGACGTACCGACCACCACCCGAGCAAGCACACCGACGTACCGACCACCACCCGACCAAGCACACCGACGTACCGACCACCACCCAACTCTAAGGTCACCGACATATTGAGCCGCTGGCGAAAGTGGCGCAAACACGGTCATGGCACCAGCCCCCTAGCCTTATTTTCTCCGTAAAATTGGAAATTGGTTTCCTTTTGAGACTCTCTAAGGAATTGGCTCGCTCGAGGCAAGAATTGCTTTACTGCACTTGTTTATGTGTCGTAGTGAGATTGTGTCGCGTGCCCACCACCGCCCTCTTGGTTGCACTCATTCTCGGCGGGGCTCGTGGGAATATGTCCTTATGAATATTACTGAGGGCTGAGCCAACGGTGTCTCGGACGTTACACCTTTCTGTGGCGCCGATATTCTCTCTAATCCTTAGTTACGCTTACTGATCCCTCGCATGTCCAGTAAATAAGTCTGTTTTAACACCAGAAGCGGGAGCCACTCTGCACAGAGAAAAGTGTTGGCCCGAAACCAGCACGTTTTCCCTTGCAGCGGCAAAAACTACCCGCCTTGGCGTGCAGGTACAACACGAAAACTGCAAATTTTGTGCAGCAAGAGCACACCTAGGCAGGTATTTCCCATTAGTAGACGGGAAGACGGGCTGCTTTCGGGACAAAACTTCACTGAGTGTGTATGCAAGCACCCGCTCATCTTTTGAGCTCGTTCATGCTACCGAATGTCACTACATATATATATTGGGACGACGTACGAGCGAGACGTACATCCGAGCATCAAATTTGGCATACGTTTGCCTTGTGTGTCTCCGGCATATTACGTATTACCTGTTCAAATTCTGCCCTCTTGGAGCATTGGGTCGATGATGATTTTCCCCAGTCTGTTCGTACCTTGAATGCGCCTCGGGGCAATTCTAACTATAACTACAGAAGGACTCTGAGAGCGCATACCTCCACCAAGCATGGCAATATTAACGCAAAATTCAAATTGGTCCTGAAACCGGGATTTCCTTTGTTATCACCACCAAAATTTGGTCATTTGTGCCTCTTGACGTTATTAAGCTTCTGTAATTTTCTCGAAGATCCGTCCTCAACGTTTTGAATTCTTTTTTGAAAATACCAAGACAAAAATATAGTGAAACACACAAACCGGCGAACGGGTCGACACCAAAATTGGGTCAATTGTGTGCTTCAACATTTCTAACAGTTCCTAAAAATTTCATGAAGATCCTTCCGTGACCTTTTGAGCTAGGAACTGACAGACATGAAAGCAAACATAGAGACAAGTAGACAAATGGACTGACAGGTCATCGTAAAATTTTGGTAATTGGTTTCGGTAATATTACCCTCAATACCTGCAAATTTCATGAAGATGCGGTGATAACTGCGCGATTTATGTTACCAAGAAAAAAACATCCAGGCAGATAAACAAACGGTGGGACGGATCTTCACTAAAAGTTAAGCACCTGTTAATCCTAACATACCTAAAATATCCTGTAAATTTCTTAAAGATTCGTCCATAAATTTTTTAGTTATCTTGGTGACAGGCAGACAGACAGATGAACAAACAAACATAATTTAAGAAAAAACCTCATTGGCAGTGGTAATAAGAGATTTGTCTGTCCGTCTGTTTATTCGAAGCCTTTCAAAATTGTTCAGTTCTGAGCTGATATTTACTTCAAAAACTTGATTGAGCTTAGTTTTTTCATTTGAAAATACTATCATTTATCCAGGATGCGGGATAGCAATCGGGCAAACCCAAGGACAGCCTGTCTATTCTAATGTAATAAAAGGCATGGTGTTTTTATTTTTTTATTTCGTGTCCACTCTTGAAATAAGTAGGCGAAAAATAGGCCAGGTTTGCAGTTTTGTACAGATCGATGACCAGGCTGCACAAGATGGCGATGGTTGGATCCATTTCCCTTTATCTGAATGCCCTTCTTGCTTGAAATACTTCTTGAAATCTTAACACTATATATGCAGCTTCTGGAGTCCGATTCTATAACTTTTTTCTCTCAAGTCACAACGTATAAATACGGCAGGTAATCAACGGAGCACTCACGACAGACAGTAGACAATTACTTCACTCGGAGTTAGTATAGAGGGAAACGACATAACTAAAGTTCTGCACAGCAGCCTGCGGGCTACTTTAGGGTACGAGCTGGCTGACACACTGGCTGGTTTGCAGGCTTTTTTACTGACTGCCTGGCTGGAATGGGTGGCGTAGATGCAAGCTGAGATTTCTTTTAGCTGTCATACACTAGACTCGCGCTCTTCTTCATTTTCATTAGCAGCAAATACTGTCCACGAGAGAAAAATATCAAATTTTCAGTTTTCAGTACCCTGGAGCTAAATGGCCTACGGTATCCTGGTTACAACGCTCCATAAATATCCATTCCTTTCTGATTCTTCAATGATAATTGTTTGCAAGCAGGTGCCGCCAACCCACTCGCGCTTGTCCAAATGGCTGCTGATCAGGTGCTGACAAAGCCATTGATTCTTTTACATCTAAAGTGACTTCGAAACCAGAGCTCATCAGGACGCCACTGCAAAAGGCTGCCATGACTAAGCCACCGCGAACTCATTTTTGATCCCACTGCCGAGGACTTCTGTTGTCTCCCCCTATACTAACTCCGAAATTTCACGGGTAGTAGACAATTATTTCTTCAAGCTTTTCCCTGAGAGAGCAGATTTCGCTCCAGAGGCCTAAATTTCTACACTTGAATGAAGCAGGTATTTAAGTGTGTAAGACGGTATTATGGATACGGTGCACTCACATTGCATAAATAAGCTGACTGGAGTTCCATTCATTTTATTGCAGCGTTTTAATTAAGATTTTACTTTGAAAAACGCACGTTTAATTAAGAAAGAGGATATGGAACGTAAAAAAAAAGAGATTACGACAGTTACAAGTCCAAAGACGTGCTACCATGCAATGGAGAGAGATGAAGCGCCTGTGCGAAACAGTGACAAGAAAGACCTTAGGCAGAAAGATTACAGAAAGGAATAAGAACTGCAAATAAGAATGAGCGGGAAAATGTGAAAACGGCAAGTCATAGAAGAGAGCAAATAAATCGATTAATGCGTGAATTTTTCACGCACGGGTCCACTATAGATATATATAATAACCTTAGCTCCTCTCCATGAAGCTGCTCACGGAGGCACTATTGCCTCCGTGAGCTGTTCGTAAATGAAAGGGTAATACGGGAACTTGATAGTACAAATCCAAGCTTAAAGGCAGAATATTTCATTTTCGGTGGGAAAGTCTTCTGAAGAGTAGAAGAAAACGGAGGTTCGCCGATGTACTGATTTTCTGCAGTCACTAAATGACGGAGCGGCAATTCTCGATGAACAAAACAAAGGCAAACGTCCTAGTCTTTGATACAGACTATGTCTTGGCAAACTTGAAGTTGGGCCGTCATTTTCATGAGTAAAAGGAAAGGGCTTAAGGACTCACCGAGGTGAAAATTGTCGACGGCCATCTCTTCTGATGCGTGAAATCGAAGATAAAGCGTGCTGGCTGGTGCAGTGCAGCCTTTATACGAAAACTAGAGCACTCAGCAGTCAAAATGATGGCAAAAGTTTTGTAATGAAGTTTATTGGTACCGGCGTTGCTGCAAAAAATATGGGTCATTCCTCTAGGCTTGAATTTCCGCTTAAATCAACAAAAGCTGCGTCATTACGAGTTTGTGGGAGGAAAATTCCCATCTTGCAAGTCACAGAGCGAGCTAATTTTAGTTTTGAAAATGCTTGTATTATAGTAGTAGCATCAAGAAGATATAGTTCATCCAAAAGAATTCATTGGCTGTGCATAGTTCTTTCTGCAACATGGTTACCAACATTAGAACCATCAGGATTAAATTCGGCAGCAATAAAAATTGAAAATACTTTAGTCTCTACACAGCGTGAAGCTTCAACTGCTACGAAGAAATTTAGCCGAGGAAAACATAAATGGATTATGCACAACGGGAACGAAATATCCATCCAAGATTGAGCCTCTCGAATACTACGCTCAAAATAAGCATATCAATTACTACCTGGCCGCTATTCTAAGCGAAGCTTACTTCAGAAAAAGCAGTAACTTGAGCATATTTCAAGAATTATAGTGGCTTTAGTAATCTGTTACAAAATTTCTTACTATCTCATCTTGTAATGCAGTAGATGAATTTTCTTCTATCTCAATACTTAACATCGTGACGGAGAGACGGACCACCCAACCGACCATCTAACCATCCGATCACGCAAGCAAGCAAGCAAGCAACAAACTGTGTATTATTATAAAGTGATTGTGCCGCACCATCTGCTTTCGGCAGTAGGTTCCTCAAATGGGGCGCGTTTGGTTGGTAAACAACTGCAAAGAAGCCTAAGAAAATCATCCGCACGGTGTCATGCAGTTCTCTGCAAAGGTTATTTATTCAGTGCGAGGCATTTTCTTGGTTTTGGTAGCTTTCTGAAAATGCAGCAAACGGTGAAGCGTTTGTATGACAAACAACTGCAGAGGTGGTACTTAAATTGTCAATACTCTGCAGTAAGGAAAGAAAGGCTCTTGCGTTGGTCGTACCACATTCTCCGCTTTTGGCAGGAGCTTTCTAGAATTGCGGCGAAGGGCGGCGCATTTCTCCCTTAGATTTCACGTCATTTTGACCAAAAAGGCGCCAGTTGAGGGGAATATGTGGCATCAGTGAGCCAAGGTGCATTAGAGCCCTCCAGTGCTGCTCTCCAAGTAACTAAACTGGGTTTGCCTCAAGCGTTACTTGGGTATACAAGTCACTTAAGAGCCTCGGCAAGCTCCGTTATGAAGAGAAAAGAATTCTGCTGACTCGGGAAGCCCTAGCGAAAATATTTTGGTTGAGTGCTGCTTTTTCTGTTGGGATACTGAAGGGAAATCCCGCAGAATCTTTAATGCGTGTTGTGCGTAACAGGTCATATGATCTTGTTACGGAACACTCTCAGGGAACTCTCACTTTCTCTTAATCTTTCTTGTATCTTCTTTTGTGAAGAGAAATTCTTTTAAAAAAACTCCCCTCACTTTGTCCTCCTTGTTTTCCTCCTATCGTGAGGAGAAATTCTAACAGCTCACCTTTCTTTTTCCTTCATGCATTTCCCCCTTTGGCGAAGAGAAATTTTAATAGCTATTGATGTCCTTTTCCTCCTTGTTTTCCCTTTTGTGAAGAGAAATATTAACGCACACCCTCTCTTTTTCCTCAATGTATTCCTCCTTTCGAGAAGCGAAAGTTTCAGCCGCTCGCCCTTGCTTCACCCTCATTGCTTTCTCCATTCGTGTAGGCAATTTCTAACTGCTCACGCTCTCTTTCTCCACTTGTAATTGCGTTTTTTTTTCTCGTCAAGAGAAACTGTAACGACTTTTGTACTCTTCACTCTTTTCTTTCTTCTCTTTCGTATAGAGAAATAGTAACCTTCTTCATAGTCTTCGGCAAGTGCTGCTCAGGCACTGAGGACCTGCAGCACCTCCTACGTTCACTTCGTGTTATCGATATCATTCATGCCGCGATTCTTTTTCCTTTTATGCTTTATGAAAATTGATCACTAGACCCAATGTCAGCGGCAGTCCTCTTATCCATCAAAGGTTTAAATACAGTAAATCCTTGTATGGGACTGTGCAGCCTAGTTGCCTAATGCGTCACGTGGCCTCGATTCGTCGAGCCTAGTTGCTTAGTGTGTATCATCTCTTCGATCTCTGCAGCCTAGTTGCCTAGTGTGTCACGTTCCCGCCATCCGTCGAGCCTATAGTTGCCTAGTGTGTCGCGTCTCCTCGATCTCGGGAACCTAGTTGCCTAGTGTGCCGGGTGCTCTCGATCAATCGAGCCTAGTTGCCTCTTGTGTCGCGTCTCCTGGATCTCTGGAGCCTATATATATAGTTGCGTCGTGTGCCGCGTGCCTTCAACCCATCGAGCTTAGCTGCCTAGTGTGTCGTATCTCTTCTATCAGTGGAGCTTGCACGAGAGTTCAACAGGTAAGGGTAAAATGATCTTGGCTACACAGTACACAACTCAAGTAGAAAAAACAGATACACAGGGTCGGCTACAGATAAATCCCCTCAAGGACTCAGAGGAGTGAATGTACGGCTTCAGTCGACTATAGGTTATCTGGGTTATCTGAGCTATGGCGTTGTTGACGGAAGGCTCTTGCTACTTGCGCTCCTCCCCCGACCGTCTTCATCTCAGAGTGGGCCAGTGCTCCGTCGTGGACTGTGAACTGGAGAGAAATACTGAGGCAGCGTCGCTGAACGGCAATACTTCCCCGGCTTGGGATAGAACGCTCGATATCGCGGCGATTAGCGAAGCAGCAATCTCTACTCTACACCATGGCTCCGCTTTCTGTGGTTGATTTGTTTGTTAAGGCTTAGTTCTGCTCAGTTATACCTGCTCTGAAACCAGCCGGTGATTACTATTTTAAAACTGACAAGCGCCGGTATTAAAAACTGTATCAATTAATATAATTCCTATTTCTCTTCTTAAGTTTTCGATGCAATTCTGAACTATTACCAGGAAAAACTTGCAACGAAACTCGAAGTCTGAAAATTAATTAACCAATCGATTTGGAGTTTCGTTGCATGCTTTTTCTTACCGGAGATGACTCGCGGTTGATTCGAAAGCTCGAGAAAGGAGGAATAATATTATAGTTGATAAAATGTAATTAATTCTAGATCTTTTTTTCTCTCCAAAATTTTGACTCTCACACGACTAATCAACACCTGCAATAATTACAGCAGTACGAAAGAAATAAATGAGTCTTCTTTCTTATTTTTCTTGTTGAAGCTAATACCGCTTTGTACAAACTGTTGGTTGTGTAGTGTGATAGGGCTATAAATTGACAAACTAGTCAGTAAGGCTCATTGTTAACATATATTAAACCAGTTTACTGAACTAGTACTGTAATGGTATTATTGTATGAATACCTTCCTACCAGGAGAAATACATGGGTATGTTTGTTTGTTGGTTTGTTTGTTTGCTTGTATCTTCATTTTTCCAGTGCTTGGAGCTGGGGACTATGAACTACCGTAAGTCATTGGCCAGCACCTTACATAATAGTCGTGAACGAGAACCTAGTGTTGTAATACTAATTGTGTTCTTCTAAAGATTTTTTTATTACCTCCGCCAAGGAGGTTATGTTTTCTTAGGGTCTGTTTATTTGTCTGTTATTCTCTGTTTGTCTGTCTGTCACCAAGATAACTTAAAAAGTTACTGAAGGATTTCGATGAAATTTACAGGGATTGTTAGGTATGTTAGGAGGAACAGATGATTAACTTTTGGTGAAGATGCGCCCATTCGTTTGTTTGTTTGGCCATGAGCGCTTGCGCGGTCACTGCCCCGGATGCCCGCATTTAAATAGAACTTTGCGTTGCTGTATATATCGCAGTTCATTATCTTAGCACGCCTTTTGGATGCCGCTGCTAATGACACCGCCTCTCTATTAATCCAATTTGCCTCACTGATATTGCCACATCTGATTACCTGTTTTTTTGGCTGTTTTTGATAAAGGCTGACGCGATTGAAACCTGCAAGCACCGCGGTCTGCCTGTTGCCACAGGTAAATATGCAGTGGAAGCAACAGTCCCTCCGGTTCGGTATTGGCTCGTTCACTGGAATTAGTGTTGGTCCTAGGCCAGCACGCCATTCCATGTCGGTACTGTCGCAGAATGGAAACCTAAAATTTTTGCCGGTAAATTTTTAGTTTAACTCACAATTCTTTTTTTTTTTTTTTTTTGGGGGGGGGGGTTTGTTGCTTTCAGCATGCTGATTGGGTGAATTTAAGACAATTTACAGGTATAACATTTCCGTCGCAAATGCTTAACTTTTGAGATATTAGACTTTGAAGTTCCCATTGTTTTCCTATGGGAGAAGTTAGCCGGTGTCAGTACAGGCTTGCTAGCGGTCCAAAAGAAACATAACAGAGCCTAATCTAACCCAACCTAACCTAATCCATCCTAACCTAACCGAAAGTAAACCTTAAAAATATACCTCCGTCGTAATTGCGTGCTTACCAAGCTATAACGCAACTCCCGGGAGACGTATTATGCTGATACCACACGCTAATAGAAGAAAATGAAGGTTGTTTCCACTTACATGAAGTGACCCACTCTTGCAAAGAATTTTGAATTATAAATCAGGCCAATATAATGATACGTGCGAAAGTTAAGTAACGGCATTTGCCGAGTGAACTGTCTGACGGTAAACATTTTCACGCTATTTCTTGGCAATTTCAGAGCAGTGTTTACGCGAGTTCAACAAATGTTTGGCCAAAAACATGATGATACTAGTTCTTTTAACTAACGAGGGTCCACGCTAATTCCTGACTACTGTATCGTGTTTGAAACTGAAGTTTAGGCGGGAAGCGCAAATGGGTTTGTTTACATCTAAGCAGCTGATCGGGTCATTCGCGCGAATCGCGTGTGGTGTTATGAACTGAAATCATATGTAATATAATAAGTGTTACAGAAAGTGCGCTAGATCTCGATGAATTGTGTTTTGAGACAAAAAGTATATTCCCGTAAGTTCTCTTCAGTTGACTCGATTAAAATTCTCAAAACAACCTAGCGTAACCGATGTTATTTTCTCTGTGTAATTTTCTCCCATAGGAAAACAATGGTAACTTCAAAGTCAAATATCTCGAACACTAAGAATTTGCGACGAAAACGTTATTCATGTAAGTTGTCTTAACTTGACTCATTTTACATAGGTACTGAACACAATAAAAATCACGAACATCGTTTGTGAGTTAAAGCAAATAATACCTTTTTTTCCTTCATGCCGAGCATTTGAAGTAATAACTAAATCGAGTTTTGATTGCATTACATGTACAATATATTCATAGTTGTTGTAGTCGGAGCTGAATTTGGTACCCGAAATGCTGCTTATGAAGAAATAAGCGTGTTTATTACATTGCGTTACATTGAATTACATTACACTACATTCATGTTATTAATTACATTACGCTACATTCATGTTATTAATTACATTGAATTACATTACACTACATTCATGTTATTAATTACATTGAATTACATTACACTACATTCATGTTATTAATTACATTGAATTACATTACGCTACGCTCATTATATTCATTACATTGAATTATATTTATATTACATCGAGAGCACTATGCCCGTAATTTCATACAGAGCGCGATTTGGCCCCCTTAATGTTGCGTATGAAGCACAAATGAAATTCTTTTGCTCCCCACTCTCCACTCCTGAGTCCCTCCCCCCCCCCCCCCCCCCCC
>LQNS02277099.1:3044692-3063033 GCA_001587735.2 Parhyale hawaiensis
TAACATTACCTAACCCAACTTAACCAGCGATACAGCGGGCAGCGCGGCGCACCAACGTGAACGCCGCTCACGCGCACACGGTCTGCGCAGGAAAAATGTCCAGGGTTCAGACTCCTGCGTCCCGGCCCTCAAAGTCTCAAGCAGGATTGCACGTGCTGCGGTTGACGCGCACTGTTTCACTTTGGAGACTGTTAGATGCAGAACTCGTCAGTTCAGTCGGTGCTTTTTGCCCTGGTATGTTGGGGTTTGGAATTCATTGCCGGCATCAGCTTTCAGTCGTGTTGGCCTGCAGGCGTTCAAGTCAGCTGTTAATGGCTTTTCGTTGGATATTCTTCAGAAGCGTTTTGGGCTTCCCGGTGTTGCAAACTGCTTCATTTGGGTTGTACTACCTGTCCGTGGCGGCCAGGGCGTGAAGTTTTACTAATAGTAATAAGTTGTTAAATTAGAGAGGGTAATGCTGTACAGTTTTTCAACCGTTTTGTTAGCCCATGCGTGCAAGGAAGAAGCTCTATCGTTACGATTCTCGTATCGTTTTGAGCGTTAAAATTGAAATGAATGACAAAATTTCTAAATCAAAAATTTATTAATTCTTAAATTTGAAAATTCAGAATATCAGATTCGTGGATGAGTTTCAATTGCAAAATTCAACAAGAAATATAAAACATTGGCCAATAGTTCGGCGCATTTGTTCCCTCAGTTGTATACTCTACGTTCACTCATATTATGACATATGCTGTGAATCTCCGGGACCTGCTCACGTGCGATATTACCGCCATTACCTTCATATCTACTCAATTTTTATGTTTACGCCAAATGCTAATTTGCCAGTTGCTTAAACGCAAATTGCAAAAATGCCAGTTGCTAAATCATTACGTACTAAAGGCCAACTGCTAAGTGATACAATGCCAAATGCTAACTGTTTAACCGTTGAAGGCCAACTGCTAAGTGCTACAGTGCCAAATGCTAACTGCTTAAATGCTAAAGGCCAACTGCTAAGTGTTGTAGTGTCAAATGCTAACTGCTTACATGCTAAATGTTAAAGGTCAACTGCTAAGTGCTACAGTGCCGAATGCTAGCTGCTTAATATAAAAATAAGGGCCAGAACTATTCAAAATAAAGTCATATTTACTACAGTACAACACCATTAAAATAAAAAGAAAATCGAATTATAAAAATGTAAACGTTTCGGGCTTCGCCCATCATCAGTACTTCTGTAAAGGGAAGGATATTCCAAATGAAAATCTAATGCATAAAGCTACTTACAAATTCATAAAGTCACAAAAAATGACTCCTAAGTAAAAAGAGGATGAGCACTGTTTTGGTCATTTAAAATTGGTTTCAGTCTAAAAATATAAAGTGATTCAACTATCCTAAGGTCAGAGCTATTGCACGCAGTAAGCGTTTCGAAGTTTTCTAAACGAAATCTGCGGCTCCAGACTCCGTTTAGAAAACTAAGAAACGCTTACTACGTGCAATAGCTCTGACCTTAGGATAGTTGCATCACTTTATATTTTTGGACTGAAACCAATTTTAAATAACCAAAACAGTGCTCATCCTCTTTTTACAGTTAGGAGTTATTTTTTTGTGACTTTATGAATTTGTAAGTAGCTTTATGCATTAGATTTTCACTGAGAATATCCTTCTCTTTACAGAAGTACTGATGATGGGCGAAGCCCGAAACGTTTACATTTTTATAATTCGACTTCCTTCTTATTTTAATGGTGTTGTACTGTAGTAAATATGACTTTATTTTCAATAGATCTGGCCCCTATTTTTATAAAAAGACTGCGTAATAAAGCAGACTGTCAATTCATTGATTATATTGAAACGAACTGCTTAAATGCTAAAGGCCAACTGCTAAGTGCTACAGTGCCAAATGCTAACTGTTTAAATGTCAAATTTCCGGGACCTGCTTGCCTGCGATATTATCCCTCAGCTCCACTCAATTTGCATATTCGCGCCAAATGCTAAAATTTCTCGAGAATTTTTCATTATTGCGCCAACCGGGAAAATTCTTTTAATTACTGGTCGTAATTATTGAGCGTTTCACCTCGATGAGTAAACTTTTTATTGAACTCATTAGCAATGTTCCTCACAATATTTTCAAGTTTTTCACATATTCTATCTGTATCATAATTCTGATTGTCAATCGTATAGTTAACTAGAGCACTCTGAGAGCACAAAGCTCCGCCAAGCTAGGCAACGGTAACGAAAAATTCAAATTGGTGTGGAGATCATGATTTTCATCGTAGCAACGCTAAAATCTAATCATTTGTGACTTTTGATAGTATTAGCACTTTCTGCAATTTTCTTGAAGTTTCGCTCATAATTTTTTGAGTTATGCTGCTAACAAACATTTTGACAAATGTAAGTCAAACATACAAACTAATCAACCGATCTACACTAAAATTTAATCATTTATGTCTTTTAACATTACTAACAACTCATGTATATTTCATGAAAATCCGTCCATAACTTCTTGAGTTATGGCATTGACGAAAATGAGGCAGACAAACAAACAAACGGATGAACTGATCTTCACCAAAAGTTAATCATCTGTTCCTCCTTACATACCTAACAATCCCTGTAAATTTCACCCAAATCCGCCAATCACTTTTTGAGTTATCTCGACGACAGACAGAGAGCAGACAAAGAGTCAGATAGACAATCCCGATGAAAACACAACATCCTTGGTGGAGGTAATTAGTTACTTAGTACGACCGTAACGCTTTCATCAGTATTAGGGGAAAATTAGGGCTTTTATGACCTATTCTTGATACGACCCGGGAAGGCATCACTAGTAGATAGAGTGAAGTGCGAATTTAAGCAATTTAAGCTGCTACTGTTCGCAAGTGTTAGATTGAAGATTCACTGCCTGAATTCGAACATTTTTCACCTTTTGTACGTATAATACGGTTCTGAGGGCATCATTATTGAGAAAGAATGCTTTTGTTCTATAAAACTTTCTCAGGTTCCTTCAGTATTAGATACGGCAAAATTGGGTTGATATCCGTGGATCTGCTGTAATTAATCGTTCTGTTACGACCAGCTCCTCTTCGCGTCGTCCTCTTCATTTTTTCCCCAGATGTCTACTTGATCTGTTTTTGGCATAATAGCTATAGCTCGTAGAGGTCCGAGGCTAGCTCTCTGGGAATAGTGGAAATAGACCTCTTGGGTCTGTCTACTGTCTACTAAATGATCTACAATGTTGACCGGCGCGTCAAGTGGCTAAGCGAGTGTCACTATAAAGTGAAGTTCCGAGTGTCTTCTCAGACTTGTGGACAATTAAAGTTTAGAAAGTTGCTAACTTTCATGCTGTTTAAAGGGACGGACAGCACTGTTTACTGACCTTCTCTGGCGCTGAAATGCAAAATTTTTAGAAAAGTTGAAAAATTAGTAAAGACAGTTAAACAGACAGCACCCTTTCACTTATGAGAGCACGGTCAGTTGAATGTACTGTAAACCTATCTTTAATAAGCTGAAGAGTGTAGAAGATCTACTACTACCAAACACACCACAACACGAGATATCTCCACCAGAACACTGAGGAAATGCTTAACCCTAAACTAGCACGCATTCTCTTGCATCAATCTGCAGTTTCCGTGTTGCACGCGCCACGCCGCCACAGTTTCAGGCAAATGGGGGAAAATAAAAAACCTAGATATTTTTGGGATAAGAAATGGACTTCCCTGCCAGGGAAAAAATTAGAATTTATAAAAAGCCACGTTTCTCTAGGTAGGGAAATGTGACGTAATTTCTAATGAACCTAGTTTTTGAAAAAAAAGCCTAATTTTTTGTTCCAGAGGGGAGTTCATTTCTTACCCGTAATATGGGTATTTATTTTTTTCTATTTGACTATATTTCTCATCTGTGCACGGGAATGCGTGCTACACTTGGGATAATATTTTACCCAGTGAGTAAGCCATAGGCCATAGGGTTAGGTGAGTTTAGGTTCGTCCATCCTATGCTATGGGGCTAGGCAACCCCAGGGGGCTCGTGTAGGTTACCTCAGCCATTAGCTAGGCCTTCGGGACATCTCTCTTTCGTGCCCACTTTGCTTCCATCCCGATTTCATACTCCTCCTTGCACATACTTGATCTGTTCTTCCTCTTCTTTCCCGACTTGCTGTTCCCATGCGCGTTAAAATGAATCCTGTGTGGTGGGAACACCTTCGTGTATGGGTTCCCCGTTTCTCTTGGCATACTGTACGTCCCTTGCTCTTTCCTCTGTGATATCGTTCTGCTCGGAAACGGAGGCTTAAACTTCCTAACTATAACTACCCAGTGCGTATTATTTTAGACCACTGTTCACTGACAGGGCCCAGAATAATACCCATGAGAGGGTTGGCGTTGAGAGCCACTTGGGGTTAAATCTCAAGCTGGCAGGCGGCAATGAGCCGAGCTTCTTTCGAACATTCATAAGGAATTTTTGTGTTGAACACGCGATGAATATGTGATGGAAATGGCCTCTGTCGACGTGTGAAGACACGCTGGCTGCCGGCCAACCGCCGATCTTCTCACATTCAAATGCAGCTTTTTTCTCCCACCGACATCCTGGATGCGTGAACTTTTTTGCTCCTCTTGAATATCCTTCCGAATTCCCATTCTTCCCAGTCGAAGACCTGGCTCATTCTGGCCTCCTGGATGAAGTGTGGTTGCGAAAATTCAAGTATTTTTTCTTTATTGTATTTTTTATGTAGTTGGAAATTACCCAGGCATGCGTGAGCAAACGCAAGCCTCGTTTCTCCGTGCGTATTTTTCTATGTGTGTAGATCATAATTTTTCTATGTCTAAAACGGAATGAAACAGGTAAATAAAAAATAAGCTTAACTCTTGTCCGATGAGTATTAATGACAGCGTTTTTAGATACTAATGTACGTTATAAACATAGAAAATAACTACAGTAGACGGATCACTTGGTCGATTCACTAGTACTATACCATCCGCCTTTTTACTTGTACTATATATATATTTATTCACTTTTTACTAGTTACAGTATTCGCCATTTACTAGTACTAGTATTGGCCTTTTACTATTAAGTATATTCGCCATTTTACTAGTACGTACATACTAGTACGTGTACTCGCCTTGCCCTCAGGAGTATATTCTGGCGGGCCCTTTCCCTGCCACAATATGTTTGGGCATCACGCACCCAAGGGTCCCCTGCCTTCTCTGCAGGGGATGTAGCATCTGGCCGCAGTTCCTGCTGAGAAAGTTAGTTTTGTAGAGCTAGGTAGTTTTTCTATGTTTCCTCTCTGTCCCGTGAGGTGGGCCGTCGATCGAGGTGACAGACTTTTTCTGCGGGGTTCTTACCTCGCCCGTGCGGAGGGCCACAGAAGGGATCGTCCGCACGGGCGCTTCTTTCTTCTGTCTTCTTCTCTTTTCGTCCTTCATCTCTTGCCACCTGCGCACAACGTTGTGGTTCCGGCTGTAAGCCGAATAAATCATCTTAGATCGTTATTAATTGTCTATGTTTTAGAAATAGTGGGACAATACCAATATAATGATAATAATTAAGTGTATTCGCCTTTTTACTAGTATGTGTATTACTAGTGCAGTATGTGTATTCTTCTTTATACTGGCACGTGTAGTTGCCTTTTTACAAGTACTAGTATTCGCCATTTCACTAGTACTACTATTCTTCATTTTGCTAGTACTAGTATTCTCCTTTTTAGTGTGAACACGCAACGACTCGAGATTTTTGTAATTGACCCGTTGACTGCCTGTCTATGTGTGCATGGACATCGCCAACACGTCCAGCAGCTGCGTTGAAAAAGACCGATTTTGCAAAACGTGCTTACCTGCAGTAGCCATGCTGTATGAGCACGCGTAGGCAGGTATTGCCGTCGCTGCACGGCACAGTAGAGCTAGAAGAGGTACTGTCAATTGGAAGTTTTTCTAACTCGGTGTGGGTGTGGCGACGTCACCAACAAGGACATTATTACGAACCAATAGCAGCGCTGATATCAGTCATGTGATCGTAGAGCATGGGGTCACTGAGAAAAACGCACTGTCCTAAAATCAACATTCTTTCACGTGCCCTTAGGCGAAATACACGCCTTGGCGTGCTGCATCAGCACGTCTAGGTAGGTACGATCCCCGGGAATGTGTGCTGGTCTTGGGACAGCACTTTTCTCTGTGCCAGCACCAGATTCCAGTGCTGGCAGCCGGTCGTGTCGCCCCCTCCCTCTTGGGTGGGCCAACATCTGTCCTCATCGCGGCAACAATAGCAGCTGTCGACAGCTCTAGTGTTACTCCATTGTTCTCTCTTCTCCCTACCATCCTGTTCTCCCTCCAGTTCCGCTGATTCTTTCGTCTTACTTCTGCTGTTAATTCATTCTCACTTCCGACTGTCTGCGCTGCAGCGTCACACGAAGGGAAAATTTGATGGTACAGAAATAAACTGTTTGTGGAACTGTAAGGGTAGGAAGCTGCACATCCATATGAAGTCTGCATACTTTACATGCATGAGTAATGTTTGAAGCTACACTTGGAAAGATTTTATTTACCAAACTACCTGTAACAACAAATGTAATTCGAAAAATGAAAAGGCAACTTCACTCGATTCTCACTTACCGTTCGTTGCCGTCATTTTCAACGACCGGGTATGTTAGTCATTCTTAAGTTCTTTAACGGTTACCGAGAACATTAGTTGGTCATATTTCAAATTATGATATTCGTGTGAACATTGATCATTACTTCAGACGCGAAAGGGTAAACTTTTCTAAGGGAGATGCATACATCATACGACAGTTCATCATGGTTTTTGCGCATTAATTCCTACACTCCGTGACAGAAAAGTTGTTCTAAAGCCAGTAAGCCTTACATTGCGGCAACGAAATTAGTGCAGTTTTTTTTTGTGTGTCACGCGAAGACCCTGCAACCGGCATTGCTCGTCAGTTCACGGGAAACCTTTCCGGTTTTGGCACAACGTTCCTCTCACTGTGACCTTCATTTCTATTTATCTATCTATATCTGTATATATATATACATCTGTACATGTCGGTATTTAAATAAGTTGGTAGCAGCCTCTCATTAATACATGCCGGGCTAAAACTAATGCCGCATCGAGGCATTATTGACCGTGTTGATGTTGAGAAACGCTCAGTAATTTTGCAAATTGCATCGCTTCTCAATAAAATTCCGGTGTATTTAGTAGATCCCATTTTCAGTAATGTATTCAAAAGATGTTTTAAAGAAATACGTCATGCAACTGTATTAGCTGTTGCTCTATGTTACCCAAAAAGTTATGTTAACTTCCGTTGGCTATCAGGTACATCATTTCAAACTTGTTGCTTACCCATATACCAAACGATGTTTGTAACGTATCTGTGTGTAATAAACCTAGCGAACCTATCTATGTCTTTATAGTTAGTAATTAACACGGTTGAATTTTTAATGAATCAAGTTTACGTGAACGGCTGCTCCCAGAATTCACGAATATATAATATTATTATATGTACAGTATACAGGTAAACATACCAGCCCCATATACAGTATTAGGGGTTTCAACGCTTTTAAATATTATAAGCCCTTCACTGTTTGCATTCTCTCGACTCAAATTTTTACTATGAGCTTTATAAATTTTCTTTCTTTCTTTATTTTGCAGCTGTCTCGATGGTTTTGCTGCCGAGTCGATGCAGCTCAATTTATAAACTGACGCGCTGTTTGTTTCGCTATTGCTGGGGAAATTTGATCCAAATTGCTTCAAATGGCCGTCCATATAAGTAACAGACTCTTGGGCCATTTGGATGGGTCGGTTGGATCAATGTTGATGGATGTGTGGGATGCGTGTTAATGGGTCTGTTGGACTCATATTGCCAGGTCTGTTGGACTTATACTTTTGGATCTGTTGGTCCGTTGGACCCAGTTTGATAGATTCGTTGGATTGATAGTTATGGATGTGTTGGACCCATTTTGATTGGTCTATTGGACCCTTGATAATGCATTTGTTGGACCCATGTAATGCATCTGTTGGACCCATGTTGATAGGTGTGGGCCCATGTAGAGGAGTATGTTGGGCCCATGTCGACAGAAATTGTAGATCTCATGGCAGATAATGAACACTATGCATTTCTTAGCCCAGCAAATTCTTCCATTACTTTTGGTCCCTCATTATCACCAGTTCTAATTCGTCTCACTACGTTCCTATACATTCCATAGCAATGTTATCTACTCTTCTCGGCTCCTGTTCTTGTCTTACTGCTTCCTTTTTTATGAAATTTTACGTTGTCTTCTTATTATTATTGTTACATTTATTACACTACTTTCTATCCTTTGCTCTTTTATTGTTGTTGTACAGCTATAAGAATTTTGTTTCATGTGTCTATGTTTGTTTCACATTTCATTTCTCCAATTTCTCTCATTCTCCGTTGATTATATCTCCTATCTCTCATTTTTATTCCTTCTTGTCTCATTTCTTATTTTCATTTCTCGGTTCTGTCATTATGCTAGTCATTTCTCATTTACTTTCCTAGTTTCTCTCGTTGCTCATTCCTTTTTGATATCATTAATCATTTCCCTCATTTCTTGCTCTTCTGTATTTTGATCCTCAGCGCTCCTATGTCTAATTCTTGAGTATTCTTACTTTTCATTCTTTATTTCCCTCATTCCTCGTTCCTTAGTTTCATTTCTCATTTCTCTCATTCTTCATTTCTCATTCCTCTCATTCTTCATTTCTTATTTGTATCATTCTTCATTCCTCATATTTCTACTTTTCATTTGTCAGTTTCGTAGATGTTCTCTGTTCCCAACTCACAATCACTCGAGGACATTTTTTTATTTCCCCTCAGTTCCCGCAGCTGCAACCTTAGCTTCCCTCTCCGTCACCCGAGAGCTGTGCCGGCGGCAGCGTTTGTCCAGCTCACGTCGAGGCTTTATAGGGGGGTGTGTGGGAGCCACTTACTCTGTGTGTTTGTGGGAGAGAGGGAGGAGGGGATTGCTTGTTGTGTGTGACAGGTGCTTTGTATTTGTGGGAGTGAGGGATTTTTTGTTGTGTGTGACTTGTGCTTTGTGTTAGTGGGAGTGAGAGATTGTTGTGTGTGACATGTAATTTGTGTTTGTGGGAGTGAGGGATTGTTTGTTGTGTGTGACTTGTGCTTTGTGTTAGTGGGAGTGAGAGATTGTTGTGTGTGACATGTAATTTGTGTTTGTGGGAGTGAGGGATTGTTTGTTGTGTGCGACTTGTGCTTTGTGTTTGTGGGAGTGTGGAACTGTTAGTAGGTTGCAGATAGTGAAGGATTGTTTGGCTATATGTGAAAAGTGTGTGATAGAAGATAGCATTTGTCAGAAGTGAGAAAGTGTTGAGAATGAGTAATTATTTTCATTTCCTCCAGAGATTTATGTTCTCAGTGACGTCACAAACAGTATGCGAGTCCCGCATCTTACTTCTACTGACATTAGTTTTACTGATAACCTTATTGAATAGAATTGCATTATCACAGAGGAAAAAGTGCGGTTTTATTCTGTGCACATCGTGCTTTCATTCGATGCATACATGACTTTTCTACACACTTCCTGCAGGTGCAGTTTTCAAGTTATTTTGTTTATTGTTCTCTTTCAGACATCTCACATTTAATTTTTCACTCTCGCATTCTTATCAGTGACAATTTTTCTTTTGTACACTGACAAAGTTGTTTCAAGACTAGCACGCTTACCCGTGCTCTAATTATTATTCATACTGCTTTAGCGTGCTCCTGCAGCACGCTTGCTGCATTTGTGGTGGGGCACCGCGGATAGACGTGCTGGAATTAGGAGAACACTTTTCCCAGTGCACATAATTCACTTGAGTTATTTTGTTAATCTTTGCTCTCGACACGACGCTTGTAGATTTTTTATTCCCCCTCCGGAAGTCCATCCCCCTCTCCCCCCTCTCCAAATCCATTCCCCCTCCGCAAGTCCATTCCCCCTCCGCAAGTCCATTCCCCCTCCGCAAGTCCATTCCCCCTCCGCAAGTCCATTCCCCCACCGCAAGTCCATTCCCCCTCCGCAAGTTCATTCCCCCTCCGCAAGTCCATTCCCACTGATTCCAATATTGCTTGTTCTGCAGACCAGCGGACATTCCCCTGCTGGCATTCCTGAATCCCTTCAGCCCGGACCTGTGGGTAGCAATATTCCTGTCACTGAACGTGACAGCTCTCGCTGTCGCCATATACGAGTGGATGAGTCCCTTTGGTCTGAACCCCTGGGGACGCCAACGCTCCAAGAACTTCAGCCTCGGCAGTGCGCTGTGGGTGGTGTGGGGGCTCCTCTTCTCCCACCTGGTGGCCTTCAAGGGTGAGCATTCCATGCCTTCTTGTTCTTCTCTGCACGGTTAATAAAAATGCGATTTGAAGGATCTTTAATGCCTAAATATTTGTATTGTCTCAATATATCGGCCGAGGATTTTTTACAAATGCACCAGGGAATACTTCCTTACACTTTTATTTGACACGTGTTATCTACTTTTTTCTGCATTTGTAAGACAAGTACCATGACCTATTTCAAATTTTGCCTTACAGGACTAATGTCTTAGTTCACTAAAAATATATATTGAGAGGTAAAAAAACTAGTGAATTTAAGTATGAAACATGACTAAATATTGTCATAAACTTTTCAAACGTTTGGTAAAATCTCAATACGCATTTTCTGAAAGAATGTGTTTAATACATATTTAATATATTTTGGACCATTAGCGAGGGTTGCACTCCAGTTTGCTCTTATGAATCAGCTGAACCCTAACTGTGCTAGTTTTCTCCCTTGCTAATGAAGTGTTATTTTTTTGTTCGTAGGAATGTATAGAATAAAAATAGTGCCTGTAGTGAAATAACATAACCTGATATTAATTGGGTTAGGAAGCGTGGAATTTTATCTAATCGTTTCGTATAAACATATCTTTAGCTACCATAGTTTATAATAGTTTCTGATCAAACTTCGCTCATTTGGCTGTTATTTTACTAACTACTCACAGTAGTGCTGTACCTCAGAAGTTAGGTACCCTGAGAAAAGTATTGCTTAAACGCCAGCACGAGTGTCCGTGCACCGACGAGAACGTTTCCTGGTTTAGGCTCAACACTTTTCTGAGTGATCTAAACTCTTCAGGAGCATATCGTTTCCACTGCCGTATTTTACTCTATTTTCTAACCGAAGCTCTTCCCTTTGTTCAAGTATTATAGGTAACTATTGAAGGCAGTGTCCTACCTCAATAGCAGATTCATGTTCCATATACGGTATATGCACTATTTAAGATAAGTGTTGTCCTATATTATACTCCCACTGACGAGATATACCTACCATGGCGTGCTGATGCAGCGTGAAAATTTCAATTTCCGGGATGAACAAGTTCAGCAATGCAAATATTTGGTATCTGTGCACGGGAAGGCGTGCTGGCTCCGGAACAGTACTCTCCTCGATAGCCCCGTAGGTCGTTACCGACAAAACCATGCGCTTCTGAACTCTATGCCCCCACGGCCCACAGCCCCCAAGTCGTGGCCCAACAAGGTCCTCATCAACGTGTGGGGCGCCTTCAGCGTCATCTTCGTGGCCTCCTACACGGCGAACATCGCGGCGCTGTTCGCCCATCTCTTCACGGCGCAATACAGATACAAAATTCTGGACGAGTCCGTAAGTACTTCGCGCTGGAACCCATTGGGCCATCGTGCCGGCTGGCAAGGCTATATAAGTTGTTTACACCGCTGCCTGGGACGAATATGCATGTTGTTTACGTCACTGGCTAGGACGAATATGTATATTGTTTACATCACTGGCTGGGACGAATATGAATGTTGTTTACGTCACTGGCTAGGATGAATATGTATATTGTTTACATCACTGACTGGGACGAATACGCATGTTGTTTACATCACTGGCTGGGACGAATATGCATGTTATTTACATCACTGGGTACACGACTACACAGATGAGCATACGCGTTGTTTGCTTCACCAGTGAGACGAACGAATATGCACGTTGTTCACAATATCGGAGGAGACGACTATACTCGTTGTTTACATCACCGGACACACGAGTGTACAATACGCCTTGTTTACATACCGGCTGGGACGAGCATGCACATTGTTTGCTTATATACCGGCGGACTCTTTTAGAGACACGTTATTTGCATCATGTACTTCTATCGGAATTATCCATTCCAACATGATTTTACAAAATGCTAATGAAATGTTAGAATAATAGCTGCAAAACAGTTACCTACTAAAATTACCGCATCAAATTAAAAGAAATTGGCTAAAGATGAAACGCTTCTTAGAAACAAAGTCTGGGCACGGAATTAAGGCGTTGCAAGCATAAAGGGAGGCCTAATTAGCCAAATGACGTAACCACATCAATTCATGCCTACTTGGTCAAGTGATATAACCCCATAAATTGGAGCCTTCTTTGTCAAGTAGCTACTGCTCCTCAATACACTCTCCCCCCCCCCCAGCATACAGCACTTTACGTGGGGACCACGCCTCAGTTCGCACGGTTGCTCTTTCTTTACCTGATTAGCAGAGCCCTAGCTGTGTCTCATCAGGTACCAACGTTCGCTTTTGAGTTATGAAGTAACGATATAGTCAGGTCAAATTAGATGTTTGTTCGACGCCCTGAAGGAAGCAGCGTAGGCACCAGATCCGCCGGAAGTAAAATGATTTGCCACAGCGTATGTGTGCGAAGCTCTCCACGGGCCTCATATATCCCCAGCAGATAAGCCCACTGATACCATTCCCTTCTTATGCTTTATTTGCGTAATTAACTTGCCTTTGCTGTGTCCTACCCTATTTCTACCCAGTATATAGTAGGGTAAACCTTATTTGTATGTACTAGGTTGTGTTCTTTTATTACAAGGGTACTTTGTCCTGTTGTAAACGTACGGTATAAAATACTTTTATTTGAGATGAAGCGCTGCCTACTGTAATAGGTGTTAACTCTATAACCACGCATTTCTATTAGTAAGAACTTTGTGTGAAGAGTTTAAGTAAACAGCCAATGTTTGTATAATAGTTGTCTGTATAATAGTTTAAGCAAACAGCCAATGTCTGTACAATAGGAGAGAGCATATGCAAGTATCTCCTTTTTGCATTGAACATTTGTGACTAAGAAAAAGTTCCTGATATCCCAAAGAATGAGTGCCACTGCGGTTAAGGCCTGTTTCCCCTTGTGCGAAAAACTACCCTGAAAACGTCTTTTTCCAACTTCAGCACGTGTTCCCGAGCGCCTCGCTCATGCAACACGAAAACTGGAGTTTTCGTGCAGCTTGAGCACACCAAAGTAGGGCTTTTCTTCTGGAGGAAGTGAAAGTGTGCTGGTTTTGGGTCAATACTTTTTTCGATGTAGACGCAGATTATTCCGTACCATCTCTCATGTCCATTCTGGAGACGTCAGAGATGAATCCGTCGGTATTGATGACGAACCCGGAGGGTCGGTGTGCCCAGGGGCGAATCCAGTGTTAATAAATACTTCAGACGTTCTTGAACTGCCAGCTTAGACAGCTTAGGGCCGTAGCCTGGTCTCGGCCCCCCTTTGAGAATGGGCCTGAATGACAAAGTTCACACCGCTACGGTCCGGCAAGAGGTACACAAAGCTTCGCTCAGCCCTTAAGCGGTTTTCATACATAATACAATCCCATGGCTGGGAGGTGAGGGGTGCTGTCTTGCTTGTTGTCACGAAGTCGGACGTCCTGTTCCCAAGCGAAGAAAGAAGTCTTACGAATAGGCAGTGCAGTGTCAGCATATCTGCCCTTCGTAGTTCACTAGGGGATGGCACCATGCAATGACTTATCCGAAAGCAGGAAGGTCGGGTTGGAGAGTAAGGGCGTCGTTGTCAAGAGACAATCGTCTATGACATCATAGCTCTAAAAATCTGCAGCCTTGCACTGCTCTGGACCCTAGAGCAAAGTAATCTACAGTGCGAACAAGTACATGTAGGTTTTATAGTTCGGGTATGCGGGCAAGGAGACTTTACCTTGTCCTTTGTCCGGCTATACAAACTATCGTCTTAGTTGACCCCGACTTTGGAACTTGCGCACTGCAGAATCTAGACCTGGGGTGGGCAAACTTTTTGACTCAGGGGGTCACATGGACTTTTAAACATTAACAGGCCTGCCGGGCCAGCACCCGATGTATACATATCAGACATAAAAATATATATAGAAATAGCATTTTGCTCCAGATATGTAGTTATAAGCGTGTAAAATTGTTTAACGTCTCGAAGATTCCAAAATCTTCGGCAGGTCGGATTGAAAAACCACCATGCCGAATATGGTCTGCAGGCCATTGTTTACCAACGCCTGTTCTCGGCACACTGTAGTTTAACTCAGTTTATTGAACTGTGGAACAACATTTTATTACGAAAACTGCCAATACTCTGAATTTGGAGCGTGGTTTTTGAGAGAGAAAAAATAAGTTGGAATGTTTTGCCCCTATGGCCAAAGTATCTCATAGCTACAGGTCGCCCCAAACTTTTCGGTACCACAATCATAAATAGATCCGCTGCCAGAACAATCCAATGGCCATTCATTGTAAACTCGTTTAACCAGTTGCAACTTGTATTCTAAAACTCTAACCCTATTGCGACGGTGCCAACCACCGCGAAGTAAATTACAGTTAGGGTTGGTGCAGGATTCGTCACCAAGAGTAAAATTATTGGAAAGGGTTACACCAAATTTTTTGCTGCGACTCAAGTTACAGATGCGGTGGTACCGAATTTTTTGTCACAAGAACTTCCGAACGGGCCTTGAGACAGATGGGGTCATAGTCCAATTACGACTTGGTTCCAACTTTTGGCGCCTATTACTACTATGGCCGTACAGCAGCCGTGGCCGTATCAACAAAGACTCGATGTAAGAAGAGCAAGTATGGCCTATTGACCAACATCGCTGCCTCTGAAGTTGGCGAGGCTGGGGCGACTTCTGCAATTAGGAAAAGTGGCCGGCAGCCTACACGGCGCTGCTCTTCCCAGCATCTGGATGGATCGATATCTACTTCCTATATCCCTCGTAGCTTTAGTTTGTCCTACTGCCTTCATCCCTTGCAGTCTTAGATTATCCTAGTTCCGTGATTCCCTGTAGCTTTTATTTTTGCAACTTCATAGATATTTTATAGCTTAATGCTGGCTACATCCTAAATCCCTTATAACTTAAATTCCCCCTACATTCTAGATTCATTGCAGCTTGCTGTAATTTTTCCTATTTCTAGATCTTCTGGAGCTATAATTTTTCCCTCTTTCCAGAATCGTTGGAGCTTTTCCACATTCGATACAGCGGTAAATCCCCTGATTTCCCTACTTCCTAGATCCCTTGTTACTCTTCTTTCGTGCTTCCTACGTACTTTAGAGCTTTAATTTGTTCTATGTCTGAGATTCCATTGAGTTTAAAAATTTTACCCTTCATTCTAGTTCCCCTCGAGATTTAGAAAATTTGCAACGCCTAAAATTCGATTCACAGGTTCAGCTGCATTGAAGTTGTCTTTCTATGATACTGGAGAAGTAGCTGATACAATCTAATGATGATTTTATTCACAGCTCCTGGAGCCCGTTAATCTTCCTTGACTATTTCTGTCACCCTAACAAAATTTCGGCCCGCTACGGCGCCGCGCGGAAGCTCAATTTCTGTTTTTAGCTTCTTGGGCGGCCCTGCTTTTTGGTAGGGGGCCTTTCCGTAACGATCCCCTATAATAATTTTACTTTTGTACACAGCTTCTGAGCTACAAGATAGGCTGTGTGCGGGGCAGCTCTGCAGAATTCTACGTCCGGCAGAGACGCCCAGAGCTGCTGCAGCACATGCGCCAGCACATGGTGGACTCCTTCGAACAGGGCACCGTACGGCTCAGGTATGGACCCAAGTGCAGTTGCCCTAACAGAATTATTATTTGGCCTCGAAGTTTAACTCTTAAGATACCTTCCGGGGCTGCCGACCAAGTTTATATTTTTTCCCCTACTGTTGCTCGATTGAGAACGAAACTATTTTCATTTTAGTGTTAAGGAAATTAGTTCATTTCTGTAGTGGTAAAGATTTCTCCTCTTCCTACTAACTGAATGAAAATCATCAGAACGGAACAAAATTTCCTCTTTGTTTCGTAATTAGCTCAGCTCGGTCAAGGTTAAGGTAAAGTCCACTTGATCGCACCCACAACTGGGATACGGCTGCAGTCGACTATCAATCGTCTAGAGCTATGGCGCCGGTAGCGGGAGGCTTCATGTGACTATCTGCGCCCTCACCCTCGACCCTCCCCATTGCTGGCAACGGTCAGTAAACCCACAGCAGTACGCAGACCAGATGGTGACTGATCACGTCAAGCGCCGCGAAGATCTTGCTTACTTGGTAGGGAGGTTTGAACCTGTGGCCTCGAGAGTCAATGTCAGAACTTTTAGTCTGCTGCTACTGCGGGTCTATTCCGTATTCTAAATAAGTAGTCCAGATTCTCATGGGAATCTTGACTACGGTATTACACGAGTTTTAGTCGGGGACACTAACAAACATTAGTTAAGTGCTTGCTATTTTTTGCATTCATTACAATGTTTTAAATTCAATAAAATTTTGAATGTGTAAAATCGATTATAAATTTGCTCAAATGAATTCACATTTTTCAATTATTCAAGTAAAGATCGTTGTTAATATAGAACTCATAGCCTGCTGCAACCTGGGCTTGGCCAGGCAGACATGCTGTAAGTGTAGCACAGTGCGACGTCTCACTTTGAGTGTCAAAGAGGTGTACGCCCCGACGGACCCATTCGTGACACTGCTCTCAGACACAGGCACAGTAGTGGCCGTCAGTGCTGGCTAGATAATCCCGTTTTCGTTTTTTTTTGCAGCTCGCTATAAAATTGGTTCTTGATGTATAGAGAGGGAGGAAGGCAGGTGATTCATACACCACAGCAGAGCGAAAACCTTATACCCTGGCAGAATTTTGAGCAGCCCTATAGCAGTCCCTTCACGAGACGAGTGCATATCGCTACCTGGACCTCGCATGAAGAACTTGAATACAAGCAGTTGAAAATGAAATTGTAGTGCAGTAGAAACAGACCTGCGAGGCGCATGTGAAAAGTTTCAAGCATCGCTGTACAAGAAGTGATGATGTGTGGTCAGACCTATATATGATTTTTTTTTTTTTTTGAAAGTACAACCTTTTGTAAGTATTCCTGCCAAACTTTGAGATTTTAAAAAGTTTACAGTAAAGTTGGAAAACAGATTATCAAAAATCCCTCATCCCTTTTAGTTTTCCTGATGCTCCAACCTTGTCATACACCCCTCGCAAGTCAGTAAGATCTTAACAACAATGTAAGTTGAATAAAGGCAAAATTACATGACAGTTTGGAACATTTTCTAAATTTTCAGTATTATTTAGTGACTGGCCCATAAGCGTTAGTCACCCCGTTAATGCATTTAGGTGCATAAATATAATGCATTTAGTTACTGCAAACATTTGAAAGACATTTGAAGCAACTCTAATATAATCGTCTTATGTGTATTTGTTGGTAGATTTTCACCTGCGTATGTATTTCTATTCACCAAAGCGTGTTGATGAATATGCTAACGTATGCTCTGTTATCGGCATGGTGCATTGAGCGAATACACGTAGTTGAATGAAATATGCACGTAAGTCTTTTCTTTTCAGAAGAAGTGCAAGGTTTTTCTTCTGTGTTATATTTTTCTTTTTGAAAGTCGGCTCAAAGTCTCTGTTACTTCATGTACAACTTGCCGCATTCCGAGTCCGGGAACTTTAAAAAAAATATCTTACGGCATTTTTTATTGTTGCATTTTCTTCCTAGGAAAGCTCTGAAGTTCCAGACACCTCTTGCAACTTTGATTAATGCCGCTAGGTTTCCCTTAAGTAATGCACCGTTTCAAAAATCAAAAAGACATCTACATACTTCCGACCGCCGTCAGCTATTGCTGCTTCTTTATTTAAACGATATAAGCTATCAATGTTATCTCAGGAATCGCATCCTTAGAGAATTGACACCTGATGAGTGCTAAATGAGTTTACACCATGTCATGCTAATGGCCTGTTCACTTTCCAATCATCTTCCGAGCCACACAAATAATCGACTCCTTATTAATATCAATAGAATATATACGATATCATACCAATATCTGTTTTTTTTTTCCAAAGGCCACCATCTTCCGAGTCACTTCCCTATCGTCGAACCTCTATATGCCCTTCCGTCTTCGTTATCGCCCCACAGAAGACACAAACCCTAACTTCTCACGCCTCCCTCCCGCCCATCTCCCTCACTTTCTTTATCCGAAAGAACTCCTTCAGAACGTGTCGCTTTTATCTTAGCATTAGCATCGCTCGTAAATCCTATTTGGTCTCAAGTTACGAGCCTTTAAAGCTGCTCGTGTGGACCTGCTGGGGCCTCGAACTGTGC
>LQNS02277099.1:3063133-3073678 GCA_001587735.2 Parhyale hawaiensis
CCTTCAGAACGTGTCGCTTTTATCTTAGCATTAGCATCGCTCGTAAATCCTATTTGGTCTCAAGTTACGAGCCTTTAAAGCTGCTCGTGTGGACCTGCTGGGGCCTCGAACTGTGCGCTTTATTGTCATCTTCTGCCCCCGAAAGCGCAAGTTATCTTCGTCTTATTCCCCATATTTCTTATTGTTAACGGTGTGAGGAATATTCTGCGGGGTGTTGAAAGTTGTCTCTTTTGGGAAATGTGAACCGTAGCGGCCCACCTGCCTTCTTTTGTCTCGACACTGTAAGTTATCTCCGTCTCGTTCCCCATATCTCTTATTTATCTTTATCTAGTAATTAGAACTTTGCTTGACGTCTGGGCTGAGTCATTTTGATAGATATTAATAGACTTCTCCAGACTTGTTTTTATTAATATTTCATTAATTAATTTGTTTATTTATTAAAAATTAGCTTGATTTATTCTATTATTCAACTTTTTTCTCCCTATGCCCCTTCGTTCTTTCGGTATTTAGTTAGTACAGCCTTCACGCTTTCCTTATTGGATTGGGGAAAATTAGAGTATCCTTGAAATGGTCTCGAGAAGGAACTACAAAAGTCAAGTTCACATTTAAACTGCACTGCTCCCAGGTCATAAGTATATTTGCTGTCTGACTTGGCACATATTTTCACACTTCGTGTGCATGATACGGGTCCGACTTAACATTGAAGAACAATGCTTTTGTTCTGTAGAATTTCCACATGTTCTAGTTAGTCATATTATAGTTCTACTTGTTCCTCCCCACATTCCTTCCTTCTTTTGTACAACCGTAGATGAGGGAAGTCGGGTATTCTTAATACTCACTCGGGATTACCTCACAAGTTCTAATTTGATACTTTGTTGTATGTTTGTGGAAATCTAGTCGTAAATGATATGAGAGTCCGAGCATCAGTGAAAAATAATACTTCTAATCTATGGAATTTCTACAGGTTCCAGCTAGTTGTAAACAGTCTGATTGTAACTCTGTGGGGTGACCTTGGAGTAAATATATAGTGGAGAGCGCCCGGACGCTAATAGCCATTCAAACCAGCGTGCGTAATTGCTGTAGCTTTTGGATGGTGAAATTTGCGGTTGCGAGTGGGAGGCGACATCAAACTCATGCTGTTCTTCAACCTATTGTCCACCCGTGCACGTATTGTCCACCCGTACTAAATTTAGATTTGAAACTTTCCTAAAAGACTAAACTAATATAGCACACTGTTTTCAATTTACCATTGCCTTGAATCTCCGTCCTTTCTTGAGCGTTAATATTGTGCTAACAGGTTCCTCGATTTCGCTTGTACTTCAATAAGTGGTTGATGTGGTGCAGCCATGTAGTTGCACCGTGAAACTGGCTGTCAGCTGGACATGCAGCCAGGTTCGCTTCCGAAGTTCAGGTAATGGAGGTGCGGGAGCCCCAACCATTTCCTACAGCAGCCACTTCTAGCGACGTTGGCTTAAAGCCACTCTAGCTATGTTTCTTCCGAAGGGGTGACAACAATCGTTAGACGTTCGCATATTTTTTATTTTGGCATTTCGCTAATAGTATCAGGACAATAGCTCAGAGAGGGCCGGAGCCTGTTCTTCGCTCCTCTCTGGGAATCTTTGCTCACCATCTAATCGAATCTAGTCTCTCTGTAAATTCAGACTGTGCTAGTTCGCTTGAAAATTGGACAATGTACAGGAATGTAGTTTTCACGGAGTTCAATGGGTCTTAGCCCTTTAATTCATAATTTAATTCCCCTTTCTCCTACAATTTGTACTAATTGAAACATTCCACACATTATGCGTCGTGTGACAAGGTGCTATGTCAAAAACGTACGTATTACTAGGTACGTTGCTCTTTCAGCATTGGATGGGAAAGCCGTATTTAGTCGTCGGGTTCGAGGCAACTAACCCTCTTTACGATAGAATTGCACAAGTTCTAAGCGCACCTGAAAGTTTCCTCAGAGCCACTGTGATGCCATCATTGTTTCTTGGCGCGGCTGGTAATATCTGCATAGCAGTACACTGATATCTTAGCCATGAACTTGTGATTTAAAGCAAGCGATCAATTGTGACATCATCGTTGTTTCTAGTTTTCTCGCAAAAATACTGGAGAAATATCCGTTTGTGTTCATTTATCTACCGTATAATAGTGAATCACAGTTGGTACAGCAGTGTTGGAAGGGTGCGTGAATGTTGAACCATTATCGACTGATACTAATACAGTGTTTTCCCAATTGCGAAGCGATATTGGTTTACACGCTTTGTGATGTAGTGGTGGACCGACATTGGATCCCTGCTCTTGGTGCTCGCCTTATGAAGAGCGATGCGAAGCGCACTCTCAGCTCTATTTAGCAATATTCTGCAAGTAGCTGAAAATCAATAAATTTTTACTACAAGTAAGATATTGTGAAATAAATAACATATTGAACAGCAATGTTGGGCCATTGATAATTATAATTTTCAGGATACATCCAACATTTAGTGACATCCCATTTCGAAAAAACTGGCGCGTTGGATTAAATATGAACAAACACTCGTTTGTACTGCATGTCATGCGGTGAAATATAATATGATAAAAGATATATGTCATTCTTTCAATTGCTGACCTTGTATTGACGCTTGTGAAAGTTTCAAAGAAAACCTAAAGAAATCTCCTTTAAACTTTATATTTACACTTGTGTCAAATATGCTTGTATCGTTACTGTAAAGAATACTATTCGGTGATGTATCAATATGAACGTTGGTACACTGAGGTTTTATTGCTATGTAGGCAGCATAGCCATGAAGCTGCTGCGTTGGCAGTACCTACATTCATTGACCATGTTGGTTCAAAATTGGGAACAATATACAGTACCTAGACATAAGTATTTGCACAACTCTATTTTTTATGTATTTTAAAAAATTTAGGGACTGCTTTAGGATAATTAATACAGGAAGTTTACATAACATATATATAATAGAATATTTAAACAGAACAGTCAAATGTGCACTTATAACAAGAAAATTTAACGCAAGCAAAAGTAATGAGGGACAAAAGTATTTGACCAAAACAAATCATGACATTAGTACTTGGTGGCGTGACCTTTATTGGCAATAACAGCATGAAGACGATTGTTATAGCTGGAAATTAACTTTTCACATTCACTTGATGGTATTTTTTTCCATTCTTCCATGCAGATAACCTTTAGTTCACTAAGGTTTTTGGGATATAGTTTGTGGACACCAGATTCAAAAAGGCGCCACAAATTTTCTATTGGATTAAGGTCCGGTGATTTGCTAGGCCATGAAAGAACATTTATTACCTCTGCCAAGGAGGTTATGTTTTCGTCGTGTTTGTCTGTCTGGCACCAAGATAACTCAAGAAGTTACGAACCGATTTGGATGAAATTTACAGGGATTGTTAGGTATATTAGAAGGAACAGATGATTAACTTTTGGTAATAATATGTCCATCCGTTTGTTTGTTTGTCTGGCTCATTTTTCTCGATGCCATAACTCAAAAAGTTATGGATGGATTTTAATGAAATTAACATGAGTTGTTTGGTATATAACAAAGAGTATATGAAGTAATTCTGGTAATGATCTGTTTGTTCGTGTCACTGTTTTTGATTTTATACTTGTTAGCACAATAACTCAAAAAATAATGAATGGATCTTTATGAAATTTATAGGAGTTGTAAGTAATGTTAAAAGACATAATTGATCAAATTTTGGTGCAGATCGGTTTGTTCGTTTGTATGTTTGACTTTTGTTTGTCATAACATTTGTTAACGCTATAACTCAAAAAGTCATGAACAGATTTTCAAGAAACTTGAACAAGCTGTTATTAATATAAAAAGGCACAAATGATTAGATTTTGGAGTTTATACAAAGAAAATTATGGTTTCAAAACCAATTTGAAATTTTTGCTACCGTTGCCTCACTTGGCGGAGGTATGCGCTCGTTAAATTCGCAGTATGATTGGGGCCGTTGTCTTGTTGGAAGGTCCACCTACGCCGTCCGTAGAGTTTTTTGGCACTTGGAAGCATCTTCTTCTCTAATGTCTCCCTATACATGAAACTATTCATCTTGCCAGCAATGATATGAAGATCCCAACACCATGGGCAGTAAAGCAACCCACACACCATGATGCTGCCTCCTTCATGCTTCACGGTGGGGATGGTGTTCTTGGGGTCATAGGCAGTACCACCACGAAGAGGAGTTTTGCGAGGAGTGTAAGAATGAATGCCAGTACGGTTCAATTCCCTAACAATAGTTTTCTTGCTGATATACAGTCCCTGAGACGCCAGTTCACTCTGAAGGTCAGCACGAGTTGTCATGGGGTCATTAGTCACCTTACGTAGCATGTAGCGCCGAGGACGACACATGATCTTACGGGGAGCTCCAGCTCTTGGCAGGTTGGAGACCGTCCCAGTCGCTTGATGCTTGCGGACTATTGCTCCAACCGTTGAAAAAGAAACATTGACACGTTCTGCTATTACTCTATAAGTTAGTCCCTCACTACGAAGTTGAATTATCCGTTTACGAGTAGCTTCAGGGATTTCTTCAACTTTTGGCATTGTAGTGAGAGTNTAAATATCAAAGATTCAACATCATATTTATTTTGGTCAAATACTTTTGTCCCTCATTACTTTTACTTGTGTTAAATTTTCTTGTTATAAGTGCACATTTGACTGTTCTGTTTAAATATTCCATTATATATATATATATATGTTATATAAACTTTGTGTATTAATTATCCTAAAGCAGTCACGAATTTTTTTAAAATACATAAAAAATAGAGTTGTGCAAATACTTATGTCTGGGCACTGTATATTGGATCGATTTAAAAAAAAAATAATCAGTGAGCTCCTGTTGAGATGAAGGTCGGCCCGACCTTGATCTCAGCATTCAATGCTACGTGGGACGAGTCTATATTAAGCTACACCTCGCGCGTCACAAATGAGCTGATTGACTCAGATGATAATTTCAATTTTCGTATTCATGATACAGGTCTCAGTGCATAAGTGGAGAACAACCCTTATCTTCTGTAAAATGAATTTACACAGGTTTCTGTGAGCAATGATAATAGCTGTAGCTGGAGCATCGGATGAAATATATGCTGGAGTGCGCGCCTTCGTTATTATTAACACCCAATGAAGCTTGTAAGTGTAACTGCCGCACTTTCTGGCTAGTGACATCAGCGGTGGGGGAAGGGGGGGCGGGGCGGCGAGCGGACATCCATCAAGCTCGTACTTTTCTTCAGTTGTCTTAACTGCCCACATCTTCCGCGCGTTCTATATTTATATTTTTAATTCTTCGGCTGACTCGATGAATATTGCACTCTGTATCCAATATACTGTCTTTTGTTTCCATTCCGTCTTGAATGTTTATTTCCCCTCAGGGGGCAAAGGATGGGCCATAGGGTTAGGTTAGTTTAGGTTCTCCCATCCTATGTTATGGGGCCCGGCAACCCCAGGGGGCCCGTGTCGGTTGCCTCAGCAATTAACTAGGCCTTCGGGACGTCTTTCGGGCCTACTTTGCTTCTTTCCGATTTCATACTCCTTCTTGCTCATGTTTTATTCTGTTCTTCCTCTTCTTTCTCGGCTTGCTGTTCCAATGCGCGTTGATCGTGTGAGATAACACTTTCATGCATGGGTTCCCCGTTTCTATCGGCATACTATATGTCCCTTGCTCTTTCCTCTGTGATATCGTTATGTTCGGAAACGGAGGCTCAAACTTTCTGACTATATCTAACTGAATGTTTATTTTTTACTAGCAAGTTCCGCAAGCCATCTTGTGCTTCAGTAAGTGACTGATGTGGTACAGACCATTCAATTGCGCCGTAAAAATGGCTATCACCCAGCCACTTAGCCAAGTTGGCTATCGAAGTTAGGGTATTGCAGGTTGGAGACTACAGCCATTTTCAAAGGTAACAGCCTGCACCATAGGGGACTGACGTTTGCTCCAATGATGTTTCTTCCGAGACTGGATCCTGTTGAAATTTCACTGAGCAAAAGCAGTGTTCTTCAATAATTTCTCGGAACCGTTGCAAGCATAAAAGTGTTAAAATATGCGCCAAGTTAAACAGGAGCAAATAAAAAGAGACTCGTGTTGATCCCGGACCCGTTGTATAGACATGCGTTACTTTTCCTGATCTGATTCAAAGCGTAACGTACGGACGTACTTATTAATCAGCGTTATTACGTGATAGTAGGGATAACAATGACAATAATATCAGCTTCAAAACCAAGCTTATTATACCTTCGTAGTGCTTAATGTTCTTGGAAAATACCCAACAGTTGAGCATTTACAAATTAATTTTTCCGATGAAAGTAAATCTAAGCATTTTTCACAATTGAGTCAGTAGCAGAATACTTGATCTTCCTGGCAATGTAATGGACTGTAAAAGTTTTTGTTTTAGAATCGATAAATCATTTCTTAAAAGGCAGGCAGTAGCTAGCTGCGCTTGATTAACTGATATGTGCTAAAAAATCTTATGTATACTACTGAAAAATATTAAACGGCCTGGAATGCGTGATACTAGTTGTTGAAAAATATTTAATTACCTTGAAAATGTGATACCGGTTGATAAAAATTATTAAACTGCCTTGAAAATACGGTGGTGCTTGTTGACAACTATTTAACTGCCTTGAAAATATGTTACTGGCTGTTGAAAGATATTTCTTTGCCTTGAAAATATAATGTTGGTTCGGATGATGTTTGTTTGTTTGGAGGTTGTGCTGTTCTGCCGGTGCTGCTTGTCCCTCATCATGTGCCCTATAGTAGCTAGTGGCCGTGTGCGGCCGGGAGGACTCTACTTTACTTTTTCCAGATTGTTAATAATAATCAATAGGATCGAAACGTAATAATTTGAATAGACCTATCTTTAAAATTGTCTTGTCTTTGACCTTGGTTTTAAAATGGTACTGTTGTTTGCAAAATTAATTAAGTTACCAAAATAGCCTTCATGGTTCCTAGGTCTGGTAAGCTGGACCTGTTGCTGGGAGACACCGGGTAGAACCTGATGGAAGCGCCATAACTACTAAAGACGTCGGACGCTCGCCGGCGACCTCAACTAGAGGGGGGCCTATCAATGCGACACCGGTACGGGGTCCCGAAGGGAAAGTTCCATTGTCATGCTCCGGGGCTTATGCAACAAGGTATGTCATGCCTCAGGGCCTATTAAATGAGGCATGTCATGCCCCAAGGCTTCCCTTCCAAAGAACATCATACCCAGAGGCTTACCCGATGAAGTATGTTATGCCCCATGGCTTCCCCTTCGAGGTGCGTCGTAACTAAGGACTAACCCTAATGATAGTCCCCAGGATGATGCATAAAATGTTCTAAAGATAATTACACAGACTATATGGTACAGAGTCTACGTGTGTACAACTAGAATATGAACTGAGTATGATGTTCCGAAGTGCGTTCTTTTTATCCTACTGTAAGTGCAGTCCACAATTAGCACTATAATATTCTTTAAGAAATTGAGGCTCGTTTCACATCAGTAACGTTTGTCGCGGCCGTAAGTCGTGTTTAAAGCTCAGCTCGCTTGTACCATGTAAAAGATTGGATGTACATACCTTAACAGATTTTTTTAGCCACTCTAGAGGATGTTCTACAACTGGTGCTTCGGTGGCGGCTGAAGGCAGATTCACAAGATGGCCAAATGGAAGAGTTTCCTCAGCTAATCGTCCGAATGCTTTTATTGAGCCTCCGTAAACACAGCTGTGTGTCTAGCAAGCAAGGTGTCAAAATGTTAGCCATCAAGTCAGTTGCCGTCGCCGAACAGGTGCCATAAATAAATTTCGGAAAGATATTCAGTATTGGAGGAAATTACAGTAGAACATGAAGAGCTTTACGCCTTTGTGCCGTTAAAACGGACACAGCAATACTGTTTTGTGAGGCCGCTTTATTTCAGTTAGGGTGAATTAACTGAAACGGAATGCCGGGGCCACACTGTGCATTCACAAGCACAGCTTGATGCGAGGACGTGCCTCACGCTCCCGTATCTATGCTACCGAGTTTAAATATGTGTCGGAATGATGTGCAAGCTGCACATTTTCGCATCAAGTTGTGCTTGCGAATAGTTAGTGTGGACCTGGATTTATTAGTAGCAACAAGAACCGGAGGCCACCATTCGCCCGTACAAAAATGAAACATATTTTTCCGCTACTCTCTTGTTCTGGTACAAATCTAAGATTATGAGCAGTCACCACCTCAGTATCATTTACCGAGTTTGGTCCTGGTACATTTCAGAGTGAAATTAACGCCCTACTGTCGCAGTACCAGTCCACAGGGTACCTGGATTCCCTAAAAAGCAAGTGGTACAGTGATCTGCCGTGCTACTCCATTGCTGCTGGCATGTACAAGCCTCAGGTACGTGGTTCACTGATGAAAGTCTTATCCCAAAACCAGCACGCATTCACGTGCACTGACGGGAAATACCTGCCTTGGTGTGCTCGTACAGGACGAAAACTACAGTCGACCGCGGGTCGTCAAGAGCTTAGGCGCCGTCGACGAAAGGCTCGTATGTAATGACCCGTGTTCCCCTGACCCACTCTATTTTGGGTAAGGTCAGTGCCCCCACGGCAGCTGTTCCGATATAAAATGCTGAGCAAGCTCGTCGAGCGCTGCAAGAGCTAGCTTGTCTTGCGCACGGGAATGCGTGCTGGTTTTAGGACAACACCTTTTTCGGTGTGGGTACACGAGTCTGTCACCCTCTGTATCGAATGGCCTTCTCTGCATCACAATCCCAGTATCGAGCATCCGATAACATCCCAGAAATTCGATTATTGAAATGTTTTTGCACCGATCATGTTTTTCACAATTACTGTTATTAATGTCGTTATCAAAAAAGTGCCAAGCTTAGACCAATTCATAACTAACGAACCAAAAGATGTCGTTGCAAATCTCAACTCAAGTTTTAGGAGTTTATGGAATGCCGTCCGCTGTCCAGGTTGTGTTATTTTGCTACGACGGCTCTTTGTTCACCTTATATGAACCTTCTCCTCAATTATTGTAAGCCTAAACTTTAGCTGCTGATCTTCTCTCCCCTTTAGAATCATAACAACGGAGCACCTCAGCGGGCTGTGCTCCCTTTAATATGATGGTCGCAGCATATACATCAGAACTATTAAATGAGTTTTCTTTCTCTGATATCTGATGAAGTTCCAGCAGGAAAAAAGTTTTTCAGCGGATTAGCACAGTCTGGTACAGATAGGTCCCGGTCCGCTAAAATAGAGTTAAGCTAAGCCCACGAGGTTTGGCTTGTCCGGAATTCAGACAGGGTCATTGGCTTCGCTGCTGTGAATCGTGTTGCAGGTGTTACTACCAGCCCTATTACGTGTGAGGAAGAAATTTACATTTTGAAGAGTGAGATTTGGGCTTTTGGAAGTCTCATGAGTGAACGAGAAAGGGTTAACGTTTGAAACTCGACGCACCGGATCGAAGTCAGCGCACCTGTCTGAAGTTTCGAATTTAGCCTTCGAAGATTGACTTATCCGAAACTTCAAACAGAGGCTTTGGCTTTACCGCTTTGAATCGTGTTGAAAGTACTGAAAACTCCATTCTGCGGAGCAAGATTGAGTTACTGCCACTTTCTAGAAGTCTCACAGATAAACGATTGAAAGTCAATACCTGAAACTCAATTCAGTAGGTCAAAGCCAACGCACCTACGTGACGTTTTGAAAAAGTTGAGCCTCGAAGGTTTAATTTTGGCGCCTAGTCACACCTGTTGTGAGACGCTTTTAGTATTAAAGAATTGAATTTCCCCGGACGTTAACCTTCAATATGAACTCAATCTTAATTTTTTTCTTTTAGCGAAACATGATGCAGTTAGTCACCCATCCTAGCTTATGATTGCACCTCGATATAAATACAAATCGTCTGCTGTCGCTTTTACCAAACAGTCGATGAAATGAGACATCTCGTGGGAAATTTAACTTTCTTAAATAATAGAACACGAGATATCTCGTGGAAAGTGCAAATTTTTCTATAAATAGACCATGGCATGTCTCATTAGCAAGTGAATGGAATAGGTAAAAGATCATAAGTAAATCTATGTATACTAGAGGGCCCGCGCTGTCATAAAATGACAGCGAAGAACATGTGATGGCCTTCTTCATTGATCATACATTCGTTATTACAACTGCTAACCTAAGCACCCTGAGAAGAGCACTTACGGCTTCAGCCGCTCAGTATCGGAACACTTTTTTTTTTCTCTGAAATGGAGAAAGTACATTGCTTATTGCAGCCCGATCAACAACCTCAAAATAATAGATCAGATTCGGTATTGTGGATACAGTAGGCTAGCCTATACAGGTCCAATAGTTTTTGCTCAGCGAAAGCTGTTTCATCTAAGGAGCTTCTATAGAGAAGGAGGGAGCCAGTAGCCTAGCCCGTTGAAGCTCAAGAGTCTCTTATGCCTGTCAGCCAGTTGTCCCATGCACCAATCGCATGTCAGTAAAGAGTCTCTTATGGCTGCAGCCAGTCACTTAAGCACCAATCGCATATCAGCAACTCGGTTCGTCTGCTGCTTCCCCGTGAAACTCAGTGCTCCCC
>LQNS02277099.1:3087843-3098458 GCA_001587735.2 Parhyale hawaiensis
CTCCAAAAAGCGCACCTTTCAAACCTGATCCTATCTACTCGTCAACCAAAGGCACTGCATTTTATAGGGACGAATCTTCGAAGGCGCCGTCATCGACCAATGGAAATCAGAGAAAAAGCGGTCGGTCTCCGTACCATTCTCAGTCTTACAAATCTGGTCCCTCAACTTCTCAGGAAATGGCGTCGTTCCAAAATCCGACCCCCGGCGTAGAAGAATTAAAGAATGGCGGCACCGTCAGCAAGGGCGAGAGGCTGTCCTCTCAGCAGTACGATTATCCTGAGGACTCTCCCTATGAAGCCACCACCAAAGTATGATCTTTGATAATGTCCACGTTCTGGGTGCATACCTACATACCCTTCCAAAAGTGCGTTATTCATTGTTTTGCATTTTTGTCATTGTGCGATTTTATTAGCGTACCATTTAATCTGATTTATTAGTTTATGACCTACAGAATCAACCTTAAACACTTCTTCTCAAGGGAATCCTTCAGTTTTTTTGTACATGAAGTGGCATAAGCCGCCGCGCTATCGCAATCATTGTGAATTTCTTGTACTTGACACTTCTGAGGCTGTGCAGCTACTCAGCTTTCGACGAGGGTACGCTGAGGTAATTAGTTTTTTTTTCTTTTAACTCAGTGCTTCAAGCTAGCGCCTTTGGTTGAGATGTCCCAAATCACCAAATTCTTCGTTAGTTAAGCTAGTGCATGCTGGGATCTCTTTAGTTAACCTGTTTACTCTTTAGCACGCAGGTAAACGGGTTTTGTTAGGCACAGCATTAGTGGAAACACCTGAAATGGGTAACGTATGCTGTCCACTGTTATTTTCGATTCTCTTATGATAAATATTTACTTTATTCGCTAATTGGTTACTGTAAATTAATATATATAAAATCACCTTGACCGTACACATGATCTAGGAAACCCATATGCACTGGTCCGTGCAGCAGATACATCGCCTCTTGAACCCATATGAGTAATCGGCGACAGATTGTCTAAACTGTGGCATCATACACGGAAGGCTCATACACTATGACAATTACCCCCTCGACCATTCGGTCCGTACTCTAACATCAGACTATCAAAGACAGAAATGCTTACGCTGCATTGCCGAGCACCAGGAGTTTCCTTCGTGGCTTAGAATAGAATGAACGACCTTGTGACAACGAGCGAGGCATCGTCCCTCACCACTGCGCCACTCAGGGTATAACTACAGAAACACTCTGGTTTTCAGGTCTAAAAGATCTAGTTGTGTTTTACTATATATATAAATACTTAGTAACACTGGCTTGCGTGAATAGGGTTAAAATTCATTTGGTATTATTCACTAACACGTTGTCTGTGTGTACAGGCAATAGTTATATACTTTAATCTAACGCACAGAATACAGAAAGCAGTTTTTCAGGAAGATAAAATAAAAAATATGGACTTATTTTTTCATTTGCATGTTGTGCCAAACTTATTAAGGGTTTAGCGCCCTGAGGCAAATAGAGCTGGGAAGTTGTTTCAACACCACTCGAGTGTTAGAAAATAAACTTTTTTTCCTTATAGTAACTCAGTTTCGAAACGCTTCGTGTAGTCGTACTTTGTGACTATAAAATACTGTATTTTGCTTGGTGCGATGTAGCGTAGTGACTGGTTGAATAACGTAACATAGTTCAGTCATGGCATAGTGACTTTTTTGTAAAGAAGCTAATAGGAAGACATGTTTTTTATTCTCGTTTTCGTCCATACATGTTCGTGCGAGTGCCCGTGTCCGTACTTGTTAGTGAAGTATTTTTTTCTATTATTTGGGTTGTGTACCGCAATGCAAAGTCTTAGAATTTCGTGCAGTAAATCGAAAGCGAGGATGTCTTGGCAACAGTATCGCGTGCGCCGACAATGTCTCTTAGTAGCTGAACCAAAGTTGCCTCTGGCAGGCCTTGGCTCTGTGTCTCTTATGCTTTTATGGCGTGAGGGTTTCTCTGTACTGCGGGCTCTGGGTTTCAGAGAAGATTCATCGCTTCGAATTGCCAAATGATGTATAATTGTTGTCTGCGATGACGTAATCAACAATCAGAACTCTAAGTAACATCATAAAGCGGCATTAATTCGTATTTCAATTTCTGTCCGCAAGGATTAAGGCGGCACCGATTCGCCTCTTTGATTCCTCGAGTGCCGGGTCACGAGCAGGTTTGAGCGGCCCCAAGCCGAGTTCACACGATAGTCTGTTGTCCCTCATCCGCGGTGCAAAGCTTCCGAAAACTTCGTTGCTTCGTCGTTTGCACCAAAAATCGCACCGTTTCTACCGTTTCTTGTATTGTAATATAGGAGTGACGTCATGCACTTTTCCAGCTGTACTTGATGGCTAACAACGAACACATTCAGCTGCGGGCGGGAAGCAAAAGCTTGTAGTATGAGCCACCGTGAAAAGAACCCTGTAGTAGTTTGTTCCCTAAATAAGCTCGTCATTACAGCCCAAAGCATCGAAAGGCTCCCAGCTCTACGGTTTTTTTTAGGTGAGAAAGGTTACGTTTCAATGACCAGAATGAATACCGCGTGTTATTATTAAAACTTCACGCTCGAACGTCGAGAGACTTGCCACAAAACCCAAATGAAGCTGTGGGCGACCCCAGGCTGCTGCTAAGAAGAATCAGTAAGCCATGTACGTCTGACTTGAATGCCTGTTGACCGGTTCGGCTGAACATGAATCCTAGTAAGGAATGCCATACCAGCTTAGATGCGGGCGTGAAGCACCGACTAGACAGAAGCCTGTGCTAGCTAAAAGTCTCTGCGCCTGCCGCAGTCCGTGTACTTCTCCGAAAGACCTGAGCGACAGCGAGGCAAGGATGCGAAGCCTATAACCTAACCTTGCTACCTAACCTAACTATCTTGCTCAGGTTTTGCTATTTTGCTACAAGGTTTCTTTCTCCTCTTGAATTTCTGTAAAAGAAATAACCCTTATGTTCGGCCGGGGCAGGGCAGCCTTGCGACATTGGGCTGAGATACCGGAACTCATCGTCACACGCCACCTCTATTTTACGCAGTTTTTAATTACACTCAAGATTTTTGAATCCAGGAACTTTATATTTGTACTCCTCTAAATTCAAGAGTAGATAGATCAAGTACCAGAAATTAAAAATTTCGAATCTAAAGAATGACATTGACTAAAACCAATAGAGGCTATGTCGAAGACCTATATAGGTGCTTGCACCGTGCAAAAAAAAATATATATATATATCTGCGTGGGTCTCACGCATGCTCCCCTCGGCAGTTTGTTTTGTACTTTCTGCTCGTTAAAGTATACCGAGTTTGCAATCAAAACTTCTATATAAAGTGAATATACGTCGTCAAGCTACTACTAATAGATAGATGTTATATATTTTGTCAAGTTAAAAGAAGTTGAAATTCCTGAGTGTTTTCTACGTTCTAGGTTGACGCGTCAGCGTGTTCGACCCACACCCCCCCCCCCACTTCCCAGTCTAGCCAGATAATTTTGTCTTAACTTGCCCGAGACCTCAGCCTTGAGTGCTGGATTCGCCATTTTCCGGCGGTAGTTGCTTTAACTCGCTCCAGGAATTGAGTCGAACGCAGCACCGCATATGAGAAGCGTATTAAGATACTCGGATGAAATTATCTCAGTTGCAATAGGCTAATCAATCACTGCCTACGTCGACTACAGCAACCCCCGAATTGAGTGGCATCGTTGTAGACCGTATCGTTTCTTCCCGCCCGGTCAATGATTAATTCAGTAGCGCCTCTTTTCTCGGTGCTGAATTTTGTTTGTCTATTATACTGTTTGTCTCTTTGTTTGTCAGTCACCAAGATTACTCAAAAAGCTATGCACGGCACTTTTGACGAAATTTTCAGGAATGGTTAAGCATGTTAACAGTAATAGATGATTAACTTTTCGTAAAAATCCGTTCATCTGTCTGTTTGTTTGTCTATCTGGCTGTTTTTTCTTAAGGCCATAACTCAAAAAGTGATAGATCGATTTCCATGAAATTTATATGAGTTGTTAGGTATCATACGAATAGCAAATGACCAAATTTTTGGAATGATCTATTTGTTCGTTTGTTTTTTCGTTCATTTGTTTGTCGCTATGTTTGCTTTTATGCTTGTTAGCACAATAAGTCAAAAAGTTATTGATGGATCTTAATGAAATTTACAGGCGTAGTTACTAATGTTAAAAGACATAAATGATCAAATTTTGGTGATGATCGGTTAGTCTTTTTGTGTGTATGACTTATGTTTGTCATAATGTTTGTTAGCAACATAACTCAAAAACTGATAAGCGGATCTTCATGAAAATTACAGAAATTGTTAATACTATTAAAAGGCACAAATGATTATATTTTGGTGTTGATACGAAGAAAATCATGGATTTATAACCAATTCAAATTTTCCGTTACCGTTGCCTTGCTTGGCGGAGGTATGCGCTCACAGAGTGCTCTCTAGTTTCTTATGCTTTGCTCTCCCCGATTTTCGGATCCGTTTGTTGGAGGTCTCGCGGCTGGCAATCCTGGCCTATTTATTGTAGACTTTATTGCCAGAGGCCTTGTGTCCCTTTCAGTTATTACAATAATGTCATGACCATCACTCGTGAGCGGCGTCAAGTGAGGTGATAATGTTTTTGTTGAAGATTTAAATTTATTTGTATACATGTCTGTCCAATCAAAAAGAAGGAGGAGTTGCGTTCATGATTTTTTTGCGAGGAGTTAAATGGGTTAAACTAGATGTGAAAAACGCCAAAATTCTAGAGTAAGCTGGCCGTCAAAAATGACGGCGTTGAATTTTGTTGTCTGTCCATCCAAAAAGAGGCGGGAGTTAAGTCATAATAATAATATTTTTTTCGGGCAGTCAGGTAGAATGACTGAAATAGGAAAAAAAAACTAAAGTTAGCTGGCCATCAAAAATTACATCGTTGAATATGCGACTCCACTCAATAGAGGCAGAAGGTGTTGAGCCATCATCACAATCTTTTTCAGGCTGTCACGTTAGTTGACTGAGATGTGAAAAATACAAAACTCAAGAGTAAGTTGCCCATAAAAAATGACGTTGTTGAATTTGCCGCTCCCCTCCCCCCACCGCAGGTGATAGTTTTACGCCACGAAGTGTTCTAGTTATTATTATTTTTTTTTCAACCGGACCGGAGTTCCACTAGTTCTTAATACTGTTTTTTTTTCTATTTAATTATGACGCTTGTGTAGCGAGAAAGGGTGCACGTCAAGGTTACAATTTTTGCTCGCCAGAACTGCCGCAGGACCACTACCCGCAAAGCCTAAGAAAGGCCGCAGGACGGGAAAAACATAATATGAGAAATTGCTGTCATATTGCCGCCCCCACCTCTAGCGATGCTGCAGTTTTTAATAATCTACTGTCAACCAATAGGTATCTCCTTTGTTCTGAGAAAGAAAGGACCTACGCAGTTTGAACGAAGAACCACAGTAAGGGTGTTTCCGATTAGCACACTGCGGTTGAGGTTATCTATAGTCTGATTAGCTTTAGCTTGTCCAGGTCTTCAATCCTGAGCGTTGAATTCGTCAGCTGTGAAAAGCAAACCGAATACGATTGACACGGCCGAAAACTTAACACTGCGTTGCTCTTAATTCCCGAAACCCGAACCAAACAAACCTGCGCATCCAGCACGTCTCAGAAATTAAATTCCTGACAGTTTACAGATAATGAGATTAAATGACCTCGATCGCCGCGGGCAAACTAAAGACACTTAATATATTCAACGAACAAGTAGTGCTTCGCATTAGCTCCTTCTGTAGACTAGCGAACATACATACATATATACATATTATTATGTGCTGTAGCATAGAATATTTCTGAAGCTTAAGTTAGCATTCTTAGATCTTCAGTGATAGAATTTTGATGGTATTTCTGTTCAGAATATCTATTCTTCCAATGTTCTGTGTTCCGCCGTGAGTGATCTGTTCTCTTTCGTAAAGCCAGAATTTCGTATTCGTAGCTATCCTTTGTTGTGCCTCTGTCTCAGTAGTAGTTGAAAATCTCGTACGTTTTTTCTTCAGAGTAGTGAACTGCTGCAACGATGCAATCAGTATTCCATTCTTCTTTTTTCCTGGAGGTGCATAAGAACTCGCTAAAGAAAGAAGGGAAGGAAAAACTGTACATAGCGCCCCTGGAGTTGAGGATGTTTTGTCTTATTTAACCTCGAAGCATTATCTGGTAGTCAGTTTTATATATACTGGTATCTATATTAAAACGTGCTTCACGGGAAAGGAAACCAGTTGTTACGGATGAAGTTTTCACAAATCTCTTACAATTTTTTTGGCCTATCTCGAGTGCACTAACGCTTGTGACCCCTAAACCCAGATTTGTTTCATGACAAGGACAGCAAATCTTCATCAGGGTAATTAGGAAACATCCCTCCTGTGGACCATGGCCTTTATGACGACACTTTAGTCCATTCAGAAAGCAAAGAGCTCTCTGATGTATAAACTACACTACGTTTCCATGACATAGCTACATATACCCTATCGCTTGGGGGTAAAGTCAAGTATGGTGTAGCTCAAAGTCGGTGGTTGATGCTACAATGCCCTACGAGAGCTTATACGACGGAACGATCTCGACTGCTTTCTATATCAAAAGTTTCTCTAAATGAATTGCTTATCCGATTGAGTTTTATTGAACCAACTGGAATGAATTTCAATTTTTTGTAGCATCCCGCTTATATTGAACGACGATTTTCTCACCATGGACGCAGCTACGCTTAAAAGTAACTAAAGAATTGACGCTCTGCCTGGTTTACTAGTATTCTATAGACGTTAATAGATTATTTTATTATTTAGTGATGTTTTTCTAGTCCATAGCGGCATCATCGATCTGTAGTTTTCTGTTGTAATCTTGATTGAGATATGTTTTCTCAAATGCAACTGTTCGATTTACCAAAGATAGGATTACATCCTGAGTTTAATGTTTGTGTGGAGGTGTCATAGATTGGCGTGTAATAGTTGACATGAGCTAAGACCCCTACACTTGACTAGTCTGCCACTTCAAACAAGAGAACGTTGGTCTTGCTACTTTGAGTCGTTGTCAGAGATACTGGTAGAAGCCCGATTACGTTTGAGACATCTGAAAATTCCAATAGACGAAGTAAAGCTGAGTTTTCATAAGTCGTGTCAAGGGGGATAGATTAAAGCTGGAAACCAACTCGGTCCAGTGAGCGAGGCCGACAAGTCGAGTCTCGATGATAGAATTTCGCTGGTCCATCGATGACGCCTTCACACCACCGTCGCCCGCAGCTCAGAAATTGTGTGACAGTCACCACCCAAATTGTGTGACAGTCCCCACCCAAATTGTGTAACCGTCACCACCCAAATTGTGTAACCGTCACCACCCAAATTGTGTAACCGTCACCACCCAAATTGTGTGACAGTCACCACTCAAATTGTGTAACAGTCACCACCCAAATTGTGTAACAGTCACCACCCAAATTGTGTAATAGTCACCACCCAAATTGTGTAACCGTCACCACCCAAATTGTGTAACCGTCACCACCCAAATTGTGTAACAGTCACCACCCAAATTGTGTAACAGTCACCACCCAAATTGTGTAACTGTCACCACCCAAATTGTGTGACAGTCACCACCCAAATAATGAATGGCTGGTGTCAGGAGCCATAGTAGAACCGAAGTTCGCATTACAGTTAGCGTTTTTCAGTTTGCGAGAGACCATAAGACCGGCTAAATTAAACCGTCGAGGCTTAACTTGTCCGAAACTTTGAACAGATGTACCGGCTTCAACTCGTTGAATTAAGTTGCAGCCGTTGAATTAAGTTGCAGCCGTTGACTAAAGTTGGTTTCCATTGCTATTTCCAAAAACTCAATCTTGTTCCGAAATAAATAAAGTATTTAGTCGGTACAACGTAATTTCTTTTTAACAATTGTAACTCGATTTAGAATCAAAGCTCCTATTTTAAGTGCCGAGCAAGTCAAGTTTAATTCAACGACCAATCGAGTGAGTCTTAACTGGGTTGTGATTGCAACGCGACTCAGTTGCCGGGATGAATGGACTGAAATATCTGAATCCGGATTCACATGACAGGAACTTTGATTCCGGTGAGAGGGCAGATTCCGTTCGTTACTTTGTATATTTTGTTCATGTTGCGAGGCGTATGGAATATTGCTATGTATAAAACTAAATCTAATTCTGGAATTACGTAAAAAAAATACATCGTAACGATTATCATAATTCCCTATAGGAAAATTACAAATATTAGTCCCATGAATAGTTTCGGATAACAACCGAAGATTTTCTGATTAAGAGCAAATCACAAGGACCCAGGACTGATCCCTATTTAAATAACGATTAAATAGAGCGAATCGAACACACCTTCAATACTGTTTTACTTTCTATTCTAGTATTCCATTATAAATCCCTGAAGTGTTCTTTTTGAGATTGAAAGGAGAGTTTTCATGCGTAACTGCTGTAGGCCAACAATATATGTAATGATAATAAAAATCCTATCAGTTATGCACAGTTGAAAATCACGAATGATGCTGTAATTATTAACAATAATATTTAGGAGATTGTTGAATAAAGTTCGCTTTTCATATGTAGCCTTCTTGTTTCAATTTCCATCTTGTATGAGCGGCAGTAGCACGCGTAGCTGTTTACCTAAGTCATCTTCACCATCCCCTCAGGGGGCATTGGATGGGTCATATAGGCCATAGGGTTAGGTTAGGTTCACCCATCCTATATAAAGGTTAGCAGCGCTCCCAGAGGGTTCATATAGTTTACCTTAGCCATTTGCTGGGCCCTCGGGACGTCTGTCTTTCGTGCCGACTTTGCTTCTTTCCTATTACACACTCTTACTGATCTTACTTTATTCTGTTCTCCCTTTTCTTCCCGACTTGCCGTTCCTATGCGCGTTGATTCTGTGAGGGAACACCTTCGCACATGGCTTCCCCCCTTCTATCGACATGCTATATGTCCCTTAATTCTTCCTCCGTTAAATCACCTTAGTTGTTGAGACGGAGGCCCAAACTGTTCAATAATCCAATCTAAGTTCACAATAATAGTCTTTTTGTTTCTCTAACGCAATACGAAGCGCTTTTTTGTTATGTCGCTTCTTTGCAAGCATTTGAAACGTGTATAGCTTATTGACTTCTATTTGAAAAGATATTCAAGAATTCACTAGCGACACCTTAATATGTAACATAGCTACCTGAGTCGCTCCCTCACATTTCGGAAACATTTTGGTAAACACAGCAGACGCCACAAAGCGTTTGAATCCTTTGTGACTACATTCGAATAACAAACGACAATAATAATATGTATAAATACATACACTTTATTAGGGGCAGTTTTTATTCTATGTTAGCACTTTCCATCCCATCAGCTAACATTTAGGGGTTTTTTATGGGGAAACAACAAAACCCTGATCCTCTGGACTACTTGCTCTCACAGTAACAGCTACTATCACATGAACATCTGACAGGTACAATTTCGAAAAATACCTTTATAGCGTCAACTTCTTATCCGGTTTCCAGATTGTTTCTAGTGGGCGCTAATACCTTGGAGGGTGATGCGCCGCATCGTAACGAAGTCGTAGTTTCTAGTGACAAAGTTCGGCATAAGTGACCTCAACGCATTGGTGAGGAAATCATGTCATTCTTTTGAAGGTAAATCAAAATGAATTATTCTCTGGATACTTGTTAAGGAAATTGTGTACTTTAGTCTCTACATCTGTTGTTACAACTCTTAATTTGTAGCCTACAATGTGTTATTTACCCGCAATGGAGTTACCGGTTTGATTTGTATAGCGCATTTGGTTAGAAGTTAAACGTTACTTAGTAGCCTCGGGCTCAAGATTTCTCGAGGACTGGAGCAACATTACTAAAACCATGACGGTTTGGTTGGGCGCTAGTAGTGATTTTGTAATGATATCGGTAAATTTTTACAAAAATCCAATATGGCGCATAGCTAGTTCCTTGTTATATATCGATAGTAATCTATAGGAGAAGTGCGGTGATACCCATATATATCAGTCGGAAATGCATAGTTTTTGAGATATATGACTTTGAAGATCCCATTGTTTTTCTATGGGAGAAAATAGCCGGCGTTATTCTAGGCTTGCTAACGACCCCATAGAAACTTAATTAACCCAACATAACTTACTCTAAACCAACCCTACCTTAGGCTCCATCCAGACTACCGTCAAAATCTGTCCACACTATGGCGATTTGGTTCAAATCGCTTTTAGGACCATCATGCGTTTTCGATATTTTGAAGTCATCTACATATAAGTAGAAGGACGTATTTTAAGACGTCTTTCGTAAATGAAGTTTTTGCCGCAAATGCTTAGTATTCAAGATATTTGACTTTGAAGTTTCTATTAGCGTCCGACATTTCGGCAGCTTGTTAAACAGTATGGCGGCGTAACGCGCTGTTACTGTACACTGGTTTTGGTCATAGTGCATAAACTGCACTTCTGGATTTTCAATATTTCCAAGAAATTTTGCCATTGAATTTGTTTGTGGGATACTGAAATGAACATTTTGGGTGGGGGAAACATTTTTTGAGGTACAACGGGGCTGTTACCCATAAGGTTAGGTAGGCAAGGACTGGTTCAGCTAATATCCATCTAGCAACAGCTATAGCTTTTATCT
>LQNS02277099.1:3137648-3150863 GCA_001587735.2 Parhyale hawaiensis
GGAGTGAGTCACTGCCACGTACAAGGCATAGACGAACTCACCTTCGTTCATCTTCTCGCGGAAGTAAGCGGCGTTATTCTTGAAAGTCTCGAAGTCATCGCAGTTGAGGAGCACATGGGCCAGCATGATGGCTTCTTCTCTCTGCCGGTCGTTGAAGAGCGAGAAGATGTGATGCTGTTCTAGCACACGATGCTGTTCGATCTCAGTCATGAGGGCTTCGACAGAGGCACCACCATCCTTGCAGTGATCCTCGTGGGCTCGTGGATCCCAGCTGTTAGCAGCTTCCTTGAGGTCCGTGAAGTAAGATCGAATGGGTTCCGTGACTTTGACCAACAGTCGGTTGACGGCCTGCTGCTTGGTAGCAAGGTCATCGGCTGCGCACAAAGCCAGGACAGCTGCGAAGACTACGAGTAACTTCATGTTGACGCGAAGAGCTACGGAGGTGAGCTGAAGTCCAGTGTGATCTGCTCGGTATTTATACTACCGTTTCGAGTGGGCCTCTTCAGATGTACTTCAGCTTATCACGTTTCGTTGCTGACCTCCCAGGACAATTGCGCCGCAGATTATGGGAGTACGTGACATCTGTGATTGCTCTCTGCCTGGGATCATGTCGACTTCTTTGAATTGCTCAATTCCCTAAGGTTATTATACACAGTTTGTTGATAGTTTGGCTCCTCCGTCGTGTTATGAAGCATTATATAGAAAACATGCATTTCTTAAACAAAGCTTGCTGCTTCACAAAATTTTTAAACTCTATGTTTTGAAGACGTTTAATATATCTCCTAGCGGGACTATAGACATGTAATATTTTTTTTTACTTACATTATCGAAAATTGTTTCTTTTGTGCTATATGATGCACCTCAGGCTAGCATGGCGATGGGCCGTAGGGTTATAGGTAAGTTAGGTTTGCCCATATTTTGTTTTGGGGAGCAGCCACTTTGGGGATTTTGTAGGTTACCTGAGCCAGGGGACATTTGTCTTCCGTGCTCACTTTGCTTCCATCCTTTTTCATATCCTGCTGATCATACTTTCCTTTGTTCTTCCTCTTCTTCCCCGGCCTTCTGCTGTCTTTCGCGCTAATCAACCCTCATGCATGGATTCCACGTTTCTATCGACATCTACATGTCCCTTCCTTTTCTTCTCTTGAATGACCCGAGTTATGTCTAGGGAGACTTAAAAAACTGAAATAATAATAATAATGAACCGTGTGATGAGAAAATTCAGTAGAAAATGAACATAGGATAATAGCTATTCTTCAAAACAAATAAGGGTGAAGGAAAGGTAGATTCGTTGAAGTGTTTTTTCTCGTCATTAAATTAATGATGGCACAGGCCACTAATTGACATATGTTTTGAAGTATGAAGAAGATACCAAAGTTTACCATAAGGGAAATGAAAACTTTTGTAGATCTGGCCACAGCCTTAAGAGCAGGGTTGCAGAGTTAGAATTGGAGTTTATCCATCCTACTCTACAACCCTGCTTATGACTTATGAACATGATTATTCATTTATTCGTTTTAGTTTATGTATTTAAATGTTTAATTTAGATTGCAGGAGTAGACGGACCAACAAACCCAATCCCAGTGATGAGCCGAGACTCGTGCTCCGTCCCTCTATGAGCTATTGTTGTTATGTAAAAAGAGGATGTCTTAAGGAAAACCTTAGCAAAGGGTGGATTGCGTACGCAGTTATGAATTACAGCACATACGTAAGACTTCTGGGATATGAAAGATGATGGATCAACCGGTCTCTAATGAAGTTAGGAGCTAGGAGTTGATGAATCTTGTCGGACGAGTGCCTGTGTTTGTCAAGAGGATCATTGAAACGTGCTGAATATTTCTGCTCAGACTACGTTTGAGGGTCGTCTATTCCTAACGTTCAAAATGAAGATAATAATGATCACAGTGAAGTACGAGAAAAACGTCTGACTTTGTGTCGTTTTTCGAAGTTGACGTCAGTTTTTATCCGTTGTTTCGGTGGCAATCATCAACCTCAGTCAAAGAGTCTCGTTGTAGGGTCGTTGTTGAAGCCATTCAAGTACATGATATCTTACTTGCTCCCCGTCTTTGTTCAAATGAAGAGAGTGCAAGCTTCTGAGGGCGACGCTCGTATGCCGTGCTACGCAGCACCGCTTGCAATTTTGCTTTTACATTCGATCTGTCCACTTTACCTATATTTAGCAATAGTGCCGCAACCATCATTGAGAGCAGGAGAGCAGACTCTTTTAAGTGTGGGCTCACTAGTGCTCTACAGAAAAGAAGGAATATGCCCTTAAATTTATCTTCGAAATGCCTGGTTATAAAATCCCACAACGCGGCTTGCCATTGTTGCACACATGTCTACTTGCTGACCGTATTTTAGTTCGTGTGTGATAGTTATTCCCGGGTCACGTAGCTAAGGGCCTCAATACTAGTTCCGTGCCGTTTATATCAAGTCGAGCTTGGGATGTTCTGTAGCCCAAGGTACACTACCGAACGTTTGTCAACATTGAAGCTTATCTGACAGGTTTCGGTCCATTCCGTACGGCGGTCACAGTATTGCTCGAGCCCAACTGTTGCTGTTCGATTCGGCTGGAGACCGAGTTTACCATCACTTGAAGATTTGCTGATTTTACTGCGGATGTTAAAATAATGGTCATTCTTGTAATATATTTATGAACAGGAATAGGCCAAGCACGCCACCTTGTGGAACCTCCAGATGAGGCTTCCAATCGCTCGTCAGTTTTTGGAATTGCACTCGCTGTTGCTGACCAGTGAGCCAGGCTAAAGCCTTCTAAAGTACAGGCCTGGGTCTGTGCATCACGAAGTTTGTCCCATGCAGACAGTCCCTGGACAATTGTGAGACGGAGCCTGATATTTTTGGTACCCTTTAGGCATATTTCGAGCTTATCTGGTTAGAAAAATTAAACTATCATAATTTGTAACCTCTAAGTATATAGTTGAAATACAGTTTTCTATCCAGGTGTGTCCAAAATATTCAGAGTAGGTGCCTAAAATATCAGGTTGCAATCTAATAATAATATGTCCAAGGACTGTACGTAATCGGACCACTTTCAAGACACTTTAGGAGCCCTTGGCCACGGGCGGCTCCAGCGTGAAGCGTCAACCTGGATGGCATGGGACTCCGGTTTTTCCTTTAAATATAGTAGATGGACTCTTTCAGAACCACTTTTGGAAGTTTAAGTAAACAATGTCCTCTTCATTTTCCCCGTTTCCGATATGTGTAACTCTAAAAAAAACGCCAGTAAGTTTAACAACTTGTCTCGCATGCCAGGCTGGGTGTCTGATGTGAGTTGGTGTATACTTAAGTCGTCAGTGATGTGCTTCTTCAAATATCGTTTCATCGTTTAGCTGGCAATCGACTCCCCTTCTTATTTATTGGGGTAGCATTTGAGAGTTTCCAATCCCGTGGAAGATTTCCGTGCTTAGAGACCGATTGATCCCAGTGCCCTCTCCACAGGGGATGTAGCATCTGGCCACAGTTCCTGCTGGCGAGGTTAGTTTCGTAAAGTTAGGTAGGCTCTCAATACTTCCCCATCTGTTTCGGGAGGTGGGCTGCCGATTGAGGTGGCTGACCTATTCCTGCTAGACTTCTATTTTCTTGTATTTCGTTTCCTTCCCCTGTGCGGCGTAACTGAGCGACAGCGTTCAGTCGCGCCCGGGAGTTGGAGATGCTCAACTTGCGGCTTTTTCGTGTCAGTAGCGCACTGACCACTCTGAGACCTACGGGCAGAAAAACCGAGACAATATCATTTGACAATTTAAAACGCGCCCTAGTCGGCGCACGAGCCTGTGGTTAAACACAGGAATAGTTTGGCGCAATATAGGCAGTGTACCACGGAAGCGCTATTGAAAATTTCTACTACTACTACTACTACTACTACTACTACTACTACTACTACTACTAGAGACCGATTGAATGTTTTCAGCAGTGTCGTTGTGATGACTAGATCATTTCTCGCAGAACACGTGGGGAATTGTCATCTGGACTGATGTACTTTATTTTGATGATTTTTCAGACGAGGTCCATGTGGCGTTATGCATGTCACCCATCTTGTGGAGCTCGAGGTGATGCTGCAGTCCGTGACCAACGGATGGCTAACAGCGAGTTATTCCCACAATCACGTTGCTGCTTACAGCAGGTGTACTGGCACTTTCAGTAAGTGTTCGTACAGAAAGTTTCTAAACTTGGCAGTCTCTGCACCGATGACATTTCGAATGTGACGTGTCATTTTGTTGAATAATCTCGCCTCCCCCCTCCCGGACCGCTACAACAGTTGTTTTCCAATATTAGCAGATGTGGTGGCCAAATATTCTCTCAGGGATGTCGAAAGTATGAGTACCGCCACTGACAGGAGCGTTCGTATTGCAATATTTGGCTTGGGAATTCCTGGAAAAATGGTATTTACAGTGACGCAAGTAATGTCATTACCTCTTTGCAGATTGATGATACCCTTAGTATTGTCGCACCCGGAATGCAGAGAGCTGAGGCGCGTATAGGGCTAATTGCGGGCGCAATAATTTGACTTCATTTGTGTTATGGTAAGTTCACTTTCTTTAAATGGTCAGATTGAAAAAAGTCCAATTTTCTTCATCGGGTATTACTTTCCGCTTCCGAATCTTTGCTCCTCTTCATTCGTAATCTTGCTCCTAACTTTCTCAAGCCTTTTGTTCATATTTACCTCCGCCAGGAAGGTTATGTTTTCGTCGGGTAAATCTGCCTTTTTGTTTGTTAATTCTGTTCGTCTGTCACCAAGATGACTCAAAAAGTTAACGGATTTCAACGAAATTTACAGGGATTGTTAAGTATGTTAAGAGAAATAGATGATGAACTTTTGGTGAATATCCGTTCCTCCGTTTGTTTGTCTACATCATTGTTCTCACTGCCCCAGCTGAAAAAATTATAGACCGATTTTTATGATATTCACTTAAATTGTTACATGTATTACGAAGAGTGAATAACCAAATTTTTGTGATGAGCTGTTTGTTCGTTCATAAGTTTTTCGCGTTTTTAATTTTAAGCTTGTTAGCACAATAACCAAAAATTATGAATTGATCTTGATGAAATTTATAGGAGTTGTTAGTGATGTTAAAAGACATAAATGATTCAATTTTGGTGATGATCAGTTGGTTTATTTTGAGTTTGACTAATGATTGTCATAATGTTTGTTTGCAGCATAACTCAAAAAATTATGAACGGATCTTTGAGAAAATTACTGAAATTGTTAACACTGTGGAAGGGCACAAATGATTAAATTTTGATACAAAAAAGATCAGGTCTCAGCACTAATTTAAATTTTTCGTAACCGTTGCCTTAGCTGGCGGAGGTATGCGCTCTCAGAGTGTTCTAGTTGTGTACGTGACCATGCAGTAGTGCTATTGTTACTAATAGTAATATTGAATTGATGTACTGGAGCATTAACGCCGGTGTGCCTACGTGCAGCCAGGTTCCACTCGTGGACTCGTGGAGCAGACTTTCCTCTTGGTAAGACTGTATTATCGCTGCCAACGAGGTGGTGCTCGAGTTTGTGATATCAACACTCGGTCGCTTATCAATGGGGGCTTGGCAACACGGCCAGGACACACCTCGTTGACTTTTGAACACGATCAGCTGACTGTGTCCTTGGTATAAGTGGCTATGGGAGTTGTCCTACTCTTACTTTCACAGCTCTTGAACTTTCCCTAGTATGCCACTCTTATGGTTACCTTTATTAACATCTTGTCAAGTACAGCGCTTATATCGGACTCGTAAAAGATACCATTACCTATGGAGAGCGTTTCAAAGGTTGTCTTAAGCCCGTTACACACGAGAGTCCTTTGAACTCTTGCAAAGTACAAGAATCTTGTTTTAAATGACACCTACTCTGATATCGATTTGTTCAACCTCATAACAAAATAGTATATGCAACAACGCTTGACTTTGAACAAAGTTTAATTCTCTCTATAAGCTTACCGTGCAATTTGCCCCTCCCGTAGTGAATTAATGGCGGGGGCGGTTCAAATTTGTGACAGTGTTTTTTTAACAGTGTAACAGTGGGCAAGGCTGAAGCCGTGACCGCGTCAACGTAATCGCAAGGGAAGGGAAAAACGTTTTTTGTTCAGACTCTCGAGTTCAGCTGGCCTTAGTGAGGCTTTCGAATATCTTTTTCGTGTCCAATGTCAGTCGGAATATTCGAAGTGAACATCAACTTTTTTTTTGGTGAGCATCGGTTATTAATGGGTGTTTCCACTAGATGTTCTGATTTTGATCTTCTGTCGACCGTTCTTCGTATTCATTATCTTGTATTTCATCTCTCCAGGCTTTCTGTTGCTTTCGCATTATCGCGTTTCTTTTTTTTTTATATCCATACGTCAGCAAGTTGCTTTGAGCACCGTACTAAATAGTGGAACAGGAAGTAGGCCTTTTCGTCCTTCACGGTCTTGGGGACTGGCGCCCTGCCAGGAAAAGAGACTCGGTAGCCTTATAGAAGTGGAGTGACTGGTTCTGATCTTGCACTTTGCCCGGCATAAGCACCAAGTATATAGGCTATCAACCTTTCAGGGGGAAGAGGTTGTGCATAGAAAGTACGAATTGACATGCCTTGACCCCTAGGAGCATAAAAATGGGCGATAGTGCTAGCCTACCGTTAAAAGTTTGTCTATCACATGGTACGGGGAGTTGCTCGCTCATTATTTCCCCTCTTGCGGCTCTATTGAGCGTTAATCCAGCGTAGCACAACTCCCGCACATTGGTTCCACGATTCACTCGGCATACTAGAAACTCCTTCCACTTTATCTCCATAAGTCGACTGGACGTCTAAGAAAGTTTAAAATACTCAACTTTAATAGGCCTATTCTTTATGCGGAGATGGAGACAACGCGTGTCTGTTTTAACGATGCTCCTTGCAGGTCATAGATTTTTCTATGTGATTGAGAATCATTATTACACTTCGAAGCTTTGTCATGACTGCAGGCATTCCTGAAGAATGAAGCTTCCTCTGGAATTTCCCGTAGCTGCGACTAGCTAATCAATATCAGGACGACTTGGTTCACTCCCTGTTCCTTGGCAGACTCGACAGGCGAGGAGATGGAAGAGAACAGTCGTAGCTCTTTTTGAAAGTAGTAATCAGGTCATCAGTAAAGTTCGGCTATTTGAGGCTAGGTATTTTAAGCTCAAATTGATAGGTCTCTAAAATTTGTGCGAAGGGAAGTGGAAAAGCGATACATCCCTGCTGAGGCCCTCCCGTGAACCTACAGCCGGCCCCGAGAGGTACCCCATTGGTTACGTTAGCACTATTTAGACCTTTGAAACGTCTTTCTTTCGTTTCCACTTTGCGTCTTTCTATTTTCATAACTTTGCTGATGTTTTAGTCTTTTTCCCAACTTTCTGTTTCTCTGCTCATTGATCCTATGTGGGAATACCCTCGTGCATGCGTTTCACCTATCAACATTCTAGATGTCCCTTCTGTTTCCTCGTTTGGGATCTGCAAGTACAGCTTCGGGCAAGGAAAGTAGTAATAACTACTAGCTGGAACCTCTGGAAATTCCATAGAACAAAAGCAATGTTCTTCAGCTATATCTCAGGCGCGCATCATCCTAAATTTCCCCTATCTAATACTGAAGGAACCTGAGGAAATTCTGCAGTACAAAAGAATTGTTCCTCAATTATGATGCCCTCCGACCCGTACAATGCATGCGAAGGATGAAAATGTTCCAAGGCAGGCAATGGATCTTCTGTCTAAGACCTGCGAGTTGTAGCAACTTAAATTTGAACTTTATTTTTTCTCCTAATTTGATCCCAAACCAGGATACCTCAAGGATGCCCCAATTTGCCCCTATCTAATGATGATGAAAGCCTCACGGTAGTACTAACTTACTAAATGAGAGACAAGCAGAATTGTAATGCCTATAGATGCAGCCATTACCTGTGAAAATTTCACGGAACAAACGAATTGTTCTTCATTGATGCCCTCAGACCCATATCATGCGTACAAAGTGTGAGAATATGTTCCAGTTAGACATTGAATCTTATACCTAAGACCTGTGTACAGTAGCAGCTGAAATTTGAATTTGACTCCTATTGTTGTTTCCCGCGGTCGTATCGAAGATGCCTTAATTTTTCCCTATCTAAAACTGAAAGCATAATGTACAGACGGATGGGTGGACGTACGCATGGATGAAACTACAAGCAGAATAATATTATAGACTAGACTGCCAATGACTCATAGGGTGACCATCACCAGCTTCTTTGCTTCTCAAAAGAATATTCAACGATTTGCCTGTAAGCAAGGATAAATATATATATGTGACGTAGTCTAGTGGCAGTTTCCGTATCACCTTTACATACATTTAACGCACACGTTTATGTAGCAGAGCACAGGTTCATTCTCCGTGTCATAGATACAGTTGTATTTAATCTTCAAAGCTCGAATTTCATCCTATCTTATAGCGAAGATTCTGTGCACAGTGACATGCAAGCAAGCAAGATTATTAGAGTTTTATAAGTATACTGGACTGCCCGTGACCCATTTCGTCACCGAAGTGGTGGGTGATTCAACTTTGAAAGAAAAGTCAGAAATATAAAAAAAACATGATTCCGCAATATTGAAAGCTTTGTTTTAGAGTACCGAGCCATTAAAACTAAGGAACTTACAGAACACCTATATGTAGCCCATTCCCCCCGTGGTACACAAACTTAAAACAAATTTTTTGCCTTATATATTTTTTTAATCGGACATTACTTACGCGCCAACATGATACTACAGAACGACTAAAATTTTTCTGATATAAAAGTACTGCCGAGGCGTAGATGGACGTTGATACTCTTTTTAGCTTTAAAAAACAGTAAACGTGCTATTCAACAATTTTCTGATCAGCTGATGCTGGCCACGCGACTAAAACTTCAGCATTTCAGTTCCTTAGTGCACTCGACTAAGGTACATAGCAAGCTGTATCCAAGTTACGGCGATCCTTAAGTCTCCGTCTCGTTAAACGCCTGAACGATATTGTTTTGCTAGCAGGCTCCGGCCAAGAAGCAAGGAGTGTAACGAGAGGACTCATTGGCACTAAAATAAAACATAACTGTGATTTACATTGCATCGGCGAGCCGAATTATTGAGTGTGGGGCCTTAGGCTTTCGTAAGCTGGGTTCTTATTCCTTATCAACAAATATAAGCAGCGTTATATTCTGTACGCGAGAGAAATCACAGTAACAGTTATTGCTCGAACTTCCCGTACTCCACGACAACATTTTACAGTGTTAGTGTGTGGGTGCAGCTCAAGTAGCTGGCAAGTCAGGAGCGTGAGATTGAAGGAAGTTGAAGTCAAGGAACTAAGTTGAAATATGTTCAGTTAAGAGCACTATGAACTGAATATGAAGCGTAAATAAGGCTTCAGTTAAAAAAAATATGTTAAATCAGGTCGCCATACCGGCCCAAGTTTCGCCGCTTAGGATTGCGTGTGAAAGTTTTCACCAGCCTCTACTGCAATTTTCTCTATATAATTGCTTATTGCTCAATTATTGTATATTCTCTTCATTTATTTGTGCGCTTAGGCGATAACATTCGTAATTGCGACGAATTTTCTGGCAAAATTAGTTAAAATACTCAGGCTGCTCAGCATATGTTCGTCGATGTGACGCCATTGATGTCACTTTTTGATGCTAGTTTGTCATGAGTCCTCCCGTAACGCATTTTGCTTCCTGGACTCCGCCAACTTATGTGCTCAGTTTATTTTTCCCTATGTTTGATCACATAACTTGTGTGGAGCGAAGAACGTAAATGAGCAGGTAAATAAGTAAACTAGAGCACTCCGAGAGCGCATACCTCCGCCAAGCAAGGCAACGGTTACGCAAAATTAAAATTGGTTCTCAGACTATAATTATCTTTGTATGAACCCCAAAATTCAATCATTTGTACCCTTTAATAGTGTTAATAGCTTCTGTATTTTTTTTAAGAACCGTTCATAACTTTTTGAGTTATGCTGCGAACAAGCATTATGACAAACATGAGACAAACATACAAACGATCACAACGAAATGCACCAAAATTTGATCATTTATGCCTTTTAACATTAGTAATAACTCCTATAAATTTCATACAGATTCATTCATTATTTTTTGAGTTATTGTGCTAACAAGCTCTAAATTAAAAACCATGACAAACGAACGAACGAACGAACAAACGGATCATTATAAAAATTTGGTCTTGAACTTTTGATAATATAACACACCACTCATGTAAATTTCATGAAAATCCCTCCTCCACTTTTTGAGTAATGAAATAGAGAAAAATGAGGCAGACAGGCAAACAAACGGATGGATGGATCTCCACCAAAAGTTAATCATCTGTCTCTTTTAACATACCTAACAATCTTTATAAATTTCATCAAAATCGGTCTATAACTTTTTGAGTTATCTTGATGAAAGACAGACCTAAAGACTGACAAACCCGCCGAAAACATAACCTCCTTGGCGGAGGTAATAAATGAAGTTGACAGAATTCACTGCTCGTGACCCATTTGGTCACTAAAAACCTATCATAAATAATTTTTTTGCTGTTCCAAAATACAGAGAAACAAATATTTTTCTGGAATAAAAGTGCAGCTGAGCCGTATCCAGGATCACAGAGGTATATTAATAATGAATTGAAATGAAAATTGAAGTTAGTAATATTTCGGTTTTACCACCTTAGCCGAAACTCAGGCGACTGAACAGTGAATTTCATTTATTATTATTATTACGTCCTCAGTAAGAATATTTTAACTCAATTTGGCTAAGTGCGCTACTACTGGCGGGGAAAAGGCGCAAAGAATAGGAAAAGACACTCAAGTGGACGGCTTCTTTTGCGGCCTTCCACAGGAGAGAGCCTATATATTGAGGTGTCCTGCGTACTAGGTCGGCTATCTCGATCGACAGCCCCCTCACGGAACAGAAAGCGAAAAGTAGAGAACCTACCTAACTTTACAAAAGTAACCTCGTCAGCAGGAACTGCGGCCAGCTGCAACATCCTCTGCGGAACAGGCACTCGGAGCCTTTGGGTGCGTGATGCCCAAATATATTGTAGCAGGGATAGGGCCCGCCAGAATATACCCCTGAGGGCAACAAATTGAAGTATTAATATTTTGAAGTCTCCAAGCTCCTACAAATTTTATTCCCTGAAAACCTATCCTAAATATTCCATTTTCTTCTGCTCTATTTGTGGACTTGGAGTAGGTTATGTCAAAATTTTAAGCACCAAAATGCAGAGAGAGACCAATTTTTTTTTTATTTAAGTCTTGCCGAGCCGTATCGAGGGTACAGGGGTCACAGAGCTTTTCCATATTAATGATGACTTGAAATAAATTGAAGCACTATATATTATTCTGAAATCTCAACGCTCCTCTCAATTTATTCACTATGTATAACAGCGAAGACTGAGTGCACGGTGACAACCAATCAAGCATGCACGTAAACCAACAAATTTATCAAAATTTTATAAGTATATACTCCGTAGATAGATAACTATATTCCATTCATCAGCATAAAGATACCCAAGGATAATTAACGGGAACAGGTTAGCGCACTGCCGAGCGAGCGCCACTTGCGCGGCGGCGTACGAAGAGATGACGTCATAAAAACCTAGTCCGTTTATCAGTAGCTTTTTTGCATTGTTTCTTCACGATTTCATTTGGGCCTCGAGAGTGTCCTACATAACCTACAATCATTATAGTTGCTCAAAAATATGTATCAAAGCATCTACAAACTATTTAACTCTCTGAAGGATAAAAATTTGATAGAACGTTGGTTAAAAGGTTTGTAAAAGAGCAGATGAATTCAAGTGGCAAATGCCCGCACGTTTCAGAAGCACTTTTAGAGCCAAATTTATCGTCTTTAAAATGCAACAAATCAAGTGAGTTTTACCGAGAGTAATATGGCATTCTTAAGATGATTTATATGAGTGAAAGCCGCAATGTTTTCGATTCACTTTCGTCTTCTACCAGTGATCTGCTATCCTCCATAATTTCCAACCGCTGAAACAAAAATTGGCTCAGATGCGAGGGATTGAATGCAGAGATGGAACTTTTTAACAAGATTGGTAATAGAAATATTAAAGGACAAAAAAAAAAAAACCTTCCTTTCGGCGAAATTATCTTAAAGCAAAAGTCTATATATAATACGCATAAACCATACAATTGCTAGTAAAATAAGAAAAAAAAAACATCAGCTATTTTACGCTGGGCGTTACAGCAGTATAACAGTAGGGTGGCGTCCGACTCGCGTTAACTAACTTGCAAAAAACCTAACCGTATTCCCCATACCTTAACTGTCTCACAGAATGATGTTGTTGAAGCTGGCGAATATTAAATCCATTATATTTCCAATCATACTGTAGTTTTTACAATTGGAAGAGGCGGACAGTTTAACGACGCGTACGCGACAGCGCAGCTTAGGCAAACATTTTACCGAAACTCTCCGACCGGGTGCGTGCCTGTTACAGAAAAGCACAACCTCAATAATAATAAAATTTTATCCTTCAGAGAGCTAAAAAAAAATAGTTTGTAGATACCTTGATACATGTTTTTGTGCAACTATAAAGATTATAGGACACTCTGGAGGCCCAAATGAAATGATGAAGAAACAATGCCAATTAGCTACTGATAAACGTACTAAGTTTTTATGACGTCAAATGCCCATTTCCCATGATGCACTACAGCTTGGCACCACCCCCTGGTTTAACCTGTTAGTCTCATAATCCTTGAACGATACCGTAAAGTGGGCAGTGCGATGTGGAACACTACGAAGCAATGGCCCACATAGTCCCAGACGTTTGAATGCAACTTAAAATAATAGTATGCCAGATATAAGCTCGACAGGATCTAGAAACAGTGATGTAATGTCTGGGACTATAGGCGTCTTTTGTAACCACCACGCGGAGGATTCCCCTGATCGCACATGATTCGCGCGTTTTTGTGACCGCATTTTGACGTGATTCTGTAGCAACCCACCCGATGCCTGTGCGTCTCCGTTGTGGGTGGACCCTGCTGGAGTGTCTGGACTTCCGTGGGTCAGACGCAGGCACTTACCGTTTGTGGCGCTTCGCGGGTCACTGTGGCGCTTTCTTCCCTCTCCTACTCTCCTCTCCCACTATTCTTTCTCGCTATTTTGTGTTTTTTCCTTCTCGGGCAGGTCCTATCAGCCGACGACCTGCCCGCTCTTGTCTTATCCGGTCTCCCCCTCTCGCTGTCCCTTTTCTCCCCC
>LQNS02277099.1:3179692-3196274 GCA_001587735.2 Parhyale hawaiensis
CAAACACCTTTAGAACCTCTTATCCCTGTTTTTGGGAAGTTTCCCTCTCGGGATAGAAGGGATTTCCTTGACCTTTCTTTCATTTCCCAATTGACTGCTCCTCCTTCCCATACTCTACCTCGGATGAAGGCAGGGTCTGAAATCGCGATGGCTACCAGTATTCTAACACAATTTTGAAATGACACAAAGGAAAAATAACTCCTACTGACGTAGAAAGTAGTAATATTTTTTCTTTATGGAATGAAAAATTGTGTTATCCAAGGACCTCCTCTTCCCACACACGTAGTCAAACCTTCGTCCGTTATCACTCCTACCTGGACGATCTGAGGAACACCGGCTTCAGGTCTCCTTATATAGAGTAACACCTCCCAGAGGGATGGAGGGGGAGTGATGTCACAGAACCGAAAAGAAACGAAAAGTACTGAAACGAAAAGTACCGAAACGAAAAGTACCGACAAGTTCCGAAAAGTAACGAACGGAAGGCAACTGCAGAGAATATTGCAAGGGAAGCACTGGGTGCTCACATCCAAGTTTTCTTCTGCTCTTTTCGTCTCGAGGAAATAAAACAAATGAATGTTAAACAAGTCCTGAAAGATCCGAGAAAGGCTACCCGGAGGCTAACACAATTTTTTATCCCATAACGAAAAAATATTGCTACTTCCTACTTCAATAGGAGTTATTTGCTCTCCTTGCTTTTCAGAAAGAAAACGAGCAGAAGCGCCGCCGAAAGAGCAAGGCCCAGTTCTTTGAAATGATACAGGAGATCAGGAGGTGAGAGACTTGGCCACCTGTCCTGTCCACCTCGCCTCTTGCCACTTCGTTTGTCTTCTCATATAAAATATCAATAGTAAGCTACAGAGAAGCATTAGCGAGGGCGTATTGGTGACAGTGTGGGTGTCTATTGAGTGTCTGCGCTGCGCAAGTGCTGTCTGTTCGTTGACTCAGTGCCTGTCATATTGTACCATGCTGCAGGCTGTTGGGTTCCACAACCGCAAGAATTGTAGCTTCTATTAGTGTTCAGATCTTACTTTTGAGTTAGCAAGGAAATCTGCTGCGGAATTGCCGAGACTTTTTCATCGGCCATTGGCGATATCATCAGTAATTGTAAAAGAAAGGAATAGTAAGTCGCTGTTGAGTATTATTAACTTATGCTAATATCTGGACATTCCGTCGGGAACGAACGCGTAAAAGAAAGTTCCATTTCAATGGAAACGTCTTACCCTGTTACTGGGTTTTTATATGTGGGTTCACACTATCGTCATCTGTTCCCAGTACGTAGAGAGCAAACAGTGTTCGAAAGTTTCTTTGCTTCCTTGTTAACGCCCTCGCATGTCAGCTCGCTCTCAGCAAGTGTCACCTCTAACGAAGCTTCGGGTATCTTTTAATTTCTTTAGCCAATAAGACGTCGAAAACTGCGCACTCTTTTAATAATTTACAAGAAGAGACAACACATTCGGACTCTTTATGGTTGGTGTTGGGAACAAAAGGCTGTAGTGTGAGTGTACTGTAGCTTACAGCAAGGCCTGGGAAACTGATATGGTCGTCATAGGTTAACGAAGTTCTGGTTACGTAGCCATGAAAGAGAGCACTTGGTCGCTCAAACAGATGCTCGCCTCGCGTCACGACTTACGCATATAGACTCGTGCTTAGATTGCTGAATTCACCAATTCACAGCGGTAGACACCCGATATCGGTAACCCTTCACTAACTATAGCTTTCGATAGCCTTTGCCGTATGTCTTGGAAATGGAAACAGCAGTAACGATATCGCCAGCGCATATTAAAATGGTATTGTCGATGATCGACTAAGCAAAAGTTATCGGAGTTGCCGTCAAGGGTAATGTTAAGGTCCTCCTCCTGGCAGGGTACAGCGGGAGGGCCGAATGTTGGTGGTCCCTCCGTCCTCCTCTCACGGAGCTTCTCTCTCCCCTGGAGCTGCGGCCAACAGGCTCAATGTAAGTTACCACCGTCAGTGTAAGTTACCATTGTCAGTGTAAATCACCTCACCATTGTCAGTGTAAGTCACTACCTTCAGTGTTAAGTCACTGTTGTCAATGTATGTCACCATTGTCAATGTAAGTCAGATTAACCAAGGTATTTCCGGCAGTGGCTCTGCACAACTACCTACGCTGAGAAAAGAACTATCTTAAAACCAGGCACGCATTCCCGTGCACTTAAGGGAAATACTTGCCTTGGCGTTATTATGCTGCACGAAACCTGTAGTGTTTGTGTTGGAAAAGCACGTCAAGGCAAGTACGTTCATCGGTGTACGAGAAGCGTGCTGTTGTTCAGACAACGCCCTGTTTCTCTGCGTTGTGCTTTTCGGGCTACTACCACCGTATCAGTCGTGTTTCTTGTATTACGCATATTGCGCTTTTGAAAAATAGTTTGAATATTCTATCCAACTTATGATGCTTTCAAGTCCCCTTCTTACCTCAGTATAGCCAGCCAGCCTCAACGATGCAAAAGTGAGGGAGGCTGACTTGGCGACAGTACTGTGTCTGTGTACGCTATATCTGTTTTTGGCTCAGTGTTTTTTACCAGGCTTTGGATCAGTTTTTCTCCTGCTCTTGTCATGCAAGGTTATGCTATGCTGCGGGCTATGGATTCCCACGAGGTCTTATTTTGTTTACTGTTGCAGTAAATTATTAACGTACTAATGCGAAATATCCTGTAGTCTATATTATTACATGTATAATATTTTTTATAAATGCCTAAAGCTGTATTACCTCAAACTATCTGCTTTCAAAATAGCGATTGCTAGTGAAGTGTAAGCGTATAAAAATAATGAAGAAAAAGCTAACAACGTACATAGACTATAGGGTGCGTTTTGACATTCCTTTAATGGTAACGCAAGCATCGCATAACGTAAAGCAACATACACAGTACTGTACACGACTATTTTTAGCCAACGAGGCGTTATATTTTCATCTGCAAATATGTAAAAGTAAGTCCATTTTAACGCGGAATGTATAAGAATATGCAGTTAAGAAGTAAATGTTGTTCGCAATTTGACAGGATGCGGACCACGGGGTCGTCTCCACCAGCACTGCCGTGTCCACCTCTAGTCCGCTGCTGGCGTCCCTCGCCAAGACGCGCCGACGGCTCTCGTCCATCTTCCGCGCTTCCGAGAGGATCCCCTCGAAACAGGAGGACCCCACCCTGACCGACGCACAGGGAGACGAGCCCCCGACTTCCGTCGTGGATACCCTGGTCGGTGGCACCTCCAACGTCGGAACCACCGCTGCTGTGGTCAACATCCAGGAGGGCGAGGATGACGTGTTTACAAGGGACGCCGATACCAAGTCAGAAGCTCTGTACGAACAGCTGGAGGGGGACCACAGGGAGGCCCACGAGTCGCTCAACAGGACCATGTCTTCCACCATCAGCATGCAGTCTTCTTCTAATGTTGACAGGTGCCGCGCTAATGCATTGTTTGCTAACTGATATTATACGATTTAGTCGTACCCAGCACCAGGAGGTAGTTTGTATAATAATAATGAGTTCATGCCATAAAAATTATATTAGGTATTCAGTCGTTAGTCGTCTAGATATGCATACAGTGTGATAATGTTTACCTATGAATTAATAATTAGTGATTCTGTGTGCAAGTATTTATAATGATGGTTTCATAAATATCAAATGATTTGTAATTCAATCATCTCCACATGTAAACAGATACGGTGATTGGTTACAATCAAAAGATTATTAGTGATTGCTTTGAACTCAAATGCGTTAGGAATTCTACTGGTGTGTTCTTACTGATGATAATCGGTGATGCAGTTGTCTTCTTTTGTAAACAAATATGCACTGTAATTATTTGCACTTAAGAAATGGGGTAATTGATTGCTTTGCATTAGTGTACCTCATACAAAAGCCATCAAGTACCCGGATAGGTCCTGTTAGTTCTAATTCATGGAGATAGTAGTGGAACCCTTTACTTCATTTCACATACCACACTATTTTATTTGTCTGACGCAGATTGTATAGTAAATAACTAAAAATGTCTACAGTTAGTCATGTACAGCTGTATTTCCCTTCAGCAAAAATTTAAAATTAAATCGTTAATGATTCTTTGCATCGTATTCGATACGATGCCATTGGTATTCGAAACCAACGCTTTAATATCATAAATTCGTGAGCATCACTGCACCTGAGTGTAGGAAAGGGTTAATTTGCATTATAAATAATTTCTGTGTAAACTTACCAGAATTGTTGGTCCATCGTCCAGAATTATTTCATAACCTCGAGTTCCTGAATTTTACTGGTCCACCATCTGGAGTTATTTTATTACGAATTTCACACATTTTCAGACGGACTCTGTACGCGCTGTCACACAAGAGCAGCTCCACCCAAAGTGCCCTCGTGGACTTCGGCACCGCCATCGACTTGGACGAGCCCCCACCTACTGACGAAGAACGAGCGTACCTCGAGACCGANAAAGCTTCCGAGGCAACCTTAATCCATCTCATTCTCTCTCCCGCTCCAACTACACAGTTTGATGTCTCTAAGCTCCGCATGTCAGCGGCTCTTGAACGTGCTTGCGTGCATTCAGGATCGTTTCTTGGGCAGGGACTCTTCACCCCCCCCCTTTTTTTTCTCTCTCTCTTTTCTCCTGCCCCCTATATCCTACTAACATAATGGCAATAGTTCATAGAGTGCCGGGGCGTATGTTCCGGTGGCTCTTTGGGAATGGGCCTATTGGTTCGTCTACTGCCGCCTATCTAATCTAATCTAAATTTTTAAAGTTATTCATGTACAGCTGTATGTGCCTTCAGCAAAAATTTAAAATTAAATCGTTAATGATTCTTTGCATTGTAATTTGATACGATACCATTGGCATTCGAAACCAACGCTTTAATGTCATAAATTCGTGAGGGTCACTGCACTTGAGTGTAAGAAAGGGTTAATTTGCATTATAAATAATTTCTGTGTAAACTTACCAGAATTGTTGGTCCATCGTCCAGAAATATTTCATAACCTCGTGTTCCTGAATTTCACTGGTCCACCATCTGGAGTTATTTTATTACAAATTTCACACATTTTCAGACGGACTCTGTACGCGCTGTCACACAAGAGCAGCTCCACCCAAAGTGCCCTCGTGGACTTCGGCACCGCCATCGACTTGGACGAGCCCCCACCTACTGACGAAGAACGAGCGTACCTCGAGACCGAGTTCATGAAGGCTTCCGCTGCTTCACCTCCTCGTATTTCTTCGAAATCCAAAAAGTCCCAGTTTGTTCCAACCGAAATTTTGATGGACGATTCCACTATCCAGATCATCCAGACTGAGCCGGTGGATGAGGAATCGGCTGAACACGGGGCTCGTGATCTAGTCTCGGCGATGCACAACACGTGTCCGGAACATTCTGTTCATCTTCCTTACTTCTGCTGCTCCGATCAGACCTACCCCACCCAAACTATCCAGGCTTCCTATTCTGCCCATGCCCACCACTCTTCCGTACCATTACACTGTCCGATCCCACTTCGACCATTTCCCAGACAGGGCAGTGTCCCCTTTGATTCAATTTCTTATCATCTTCATCCATCCACTCACCAGTCCTCTTCCAGGAGCGGGCACTTCCACAAGGGGCCTACGGTCCAAGATTACGTGAGCAGTACCAAGTCTTCCCCTACTCCCAAAAGTAGGTTCTCCTCGAGAAGCTCCCCGTTGCCTGGACTGTTTCCCCAAAGCGGGTGCAGCCGCGGGGCATCTATGGAAGACACGAGGTACGACACTCAACCTACAGCCTCTGGGAGTCACTCTGCTCATTCGTGGAGGTCGGAGCATCGAGAAGCCAGAGGACGTTCCGCAGGTACCCTACAATGCAGTGTTGCACATACAGATTTTCTCTGGGCGAAAAGTCTAATGAAATTATGATAACTTTACGAGTAGGTCCTGTAATATCGTAAATGGCATTTAGCGCCATAGGTCGACTCTTATACGACCTGTACTACAGCGCTTGATATTATTGAATGCTACATCAACGGTAACCGCAATTTATCCACGTGTAGATTATGCAATATTCATTTTGTTGTAAATAATATTAATCGATATTCTTATGATTTTTGCTCCACATGTTAATTATGGTACGGTAGACTTTTGCTCACTGTTCCACCACACTTCTATTCTTGGCTGCCAAATCACTTATCGTTTAGAATGTTTCATTGAAGGCCCTTTTACTCCCTGCAGCTTTATTGGGTAACACGGCTTCCAATCCTTGGGATTTCTCCTACGTTCTTGGGATTTTCCTACTAACTATAAAAGTTTTAACTTTGTGTTCTATGTCGCTTTCAGTATTGTATATTCCGTATTGAGATTCAGCTTCTAGTTTTGTTTTGTGCATGTGAGGGCCGTGCGTATTTCTGAATGAATGAACTTTCGCGTGTCCTGGCATCTTAAGCCCCGTGAGTGGGGGATCAGAAAGGGTGAAGTTTTGTCCCAAGAGAAGGAGACGTTGGTAAAAGAGCATGTTGCACAACAGTAGTTGCACCGTGTAGACAGGCATGAAGGCCGGTTCACTCAATAGTCTGTTGTCCTATGTTCGTAACTTAAAGCGTCCGATTGTTTCGTCGTGTCTTTGTAAAACACAACTGCAAGTCTACCAAAACTTTCAATAAAATCTTTACCGTCGTATTCTTTGGCTTAGTCCGTGCTAATAGTGCAGTGTCTTGTGTCTGTTAAAAAATTTAGCGAATGTCGTATCCAAAAGCAGTGTTCTTTGTTTCATGTTTACACAAATAGAGCAACGCATTCGAACGCGGTGAAGTGAAAACACAGGACAGAACTAAGACTAACGTCCTAAAGTAAATAAAAGGGTCAATAAAATTTACTAAGTCTTGACGTTTCGGGGTGTCTTCTCCCATCTTCAGAAGATAAAATAATGAATGAAAAAGTCTAAGAAAGGATTAATTTATTTTTATTTGTGCAGAGGAACCGTGCGTGCAGCTCTCCAGGCAACAGTTGTGGGATCTGCTGCAGGCGACGGAGGCGGAACTGCGGTCGCGTCTGGTGCAGGCAGAATCAGAACGCGATCACTACGCCCGGCAGCTGCACGTGTCTCAGCAAAGGTCGCCTCTGCTGCCCCACAGTTACGAGACTTACGAGTCCCTTGCCGTGTCCAGTGTCATGAACGCCGCCGGTTTTCCTTACGCGGTTGACAGCGCCACGCACTTCAGCAACGGCAGCTCCTCGCGAACGCAGTACGAGTTCGACAAATCCCTGCCGGTTGGTTCGTTTTCGAGCGGCGCGGCCAATTCCTTGCTGTGGCATCCGGCGAAGAGCTTCCAAGTCACGCAGTCCGAGGATAGCGGCGCCCGAGTTCAGCCGAACGAAGTCCCTCCTGCTGCTGACGTTCGCAAAGGAGGAAGATTCTTAGACGACCCACCCAGTGAAATGTCCGCGCGCCACAGCCGAAAGAGAAGTGGTGGTAGAGAAGAAACTGCAAGCAAGCAGCTCAAATCGTTCCATCTCAGCAGTGGAAACTTACAGTCTGAAAATAATACCGGTCGCCGAAAGCTGCGCAATCGAAGCCGCAGCAGAAGGAAAGTTCACAGTTGCACTTCTAGTTCTTCCGACTCCACCATGGACGCTTCGTATCCAACAGCTCAAAAATCACTTCCATTCTCCCTTAATAAGCTTGCTAGAAGTTTACCCATTGAATCTAGCGATTCTGAAATAAATATGAGACATAGACGTAAAAAATCTGCTGCCAGGCGTCGGGATAAATATCGAAGCAGCAGCTCTCAACCAGAGACCGCGAGACAAAGAAGTGATCCCAACGTCAAAGAAGCTCACGATTTGGACACGTCAACGACTCGAACGTACGGTCATCTGTTCCGTTCTTTGCCCGACGTCGACACTGTTCGGGATGACGACTGTACAACGATCGCTACAGAATTTGTTTATTCCCAAACGAGTCTGTACGACACGGCCAAGGCTGAAGACACCGAAGTTGGTGAATTCGATGACCTCTCTTGCATTGACATACCTGCTCCCAAGTTCGAGGACACGTCTTCCGCTGATGAGTTTCACAAATCGGAGAGAGTGGATCCTCGTTCTGGATTGCAGCTGCCGTGTCCTCAGAATGTTATTCATCATCACAATGCCCCGTATCGTCGATACCCGCAATATTCTGGCGTATTCCATTCTGTGGACGGGGATTCAGCATCAAGACGCATGGCCGCTGAGCGGAAGTCCACGGAACTACCCGATCTTTCCCCGCTGCCGATTCTTCGGTCGCTCCACAAGCAGCAGAGCATACAAAGAGAACAAGAACGGCAGAAGCTAAGAGACGAGGAAAAGAGACAACAACAGCTGCAAAAACAATGGTCGGGTAGTCAGTCTTACAGAAACAATGAAGCCACTTTCTTGATAAGAGATGGGTCCTCACTGGCGTCAAGATTACCTGAGAAGCAGAAGAGGTCTACTCGCCCCAGTAAAGTAGACAGTTCTGCCTTTCACAAGAATGGCAGATCTTCGATGAAGCAAGAGTTTGGAAGCTCAGTACGCGACGATCAGCTTTTGGATATATACGCCGTTCCTCGAGGAGCAACCAAAAAAGAAGATATTTCAGTTCGGTCCTATGGTGGCATGTACGAACCGCCATCTCCTCTGCGAAGTTTTGATTCGACGAGACATCGAATATCGAGGGATCGCTCGCTTACGAGAGAAGAACCTGCGTTTTATGACGGGTTTGCGTCTCGCTCCGTCGACGACTCTTACCTTCTTCGGAAGGATTTTGCTGCCCAGAGGAGAAGCAAGTCTACAAATAAAGACAGGTTTTTGCCTCCACGATCAGCGAAATCATCTCGAAGCGAGAAGTATTTGTCCCGCGACGAATATATTAGAGAGGGTGCTGCATTGCCCTATTTTAGGGATGAACATTCCACCCAGATGGATTTCAGGGACCATTATCACCCTGCTCCAAAAAGCGCACCTTTCAAACCTGATCCTATCTACTCGTCAACCAAAGGCACTGCATTTTATAGGGACGAATCTTCGAAGGCGCCGTCATCGACCAATGGAAATCAGAGAAAAAGCGGTCGGTCTCCGTACCATTCTCAGTCCTACAAATCTGGTCCCTCAACTTCTCAGGAAATGGCGTCGTTCCAAAATCCGACCCCCGGCGTAGAAGAATTAAAGAATGGCGGCACCGTCGGCAAGGGCGAGAGGCTGTCCTCTCAGCAGTACGACTATCCTGAGGACTCTCCCTATGAAGCCACCACCAAAGTATGATCTTTGATAATGTCCACGTTCTGGGTGCATACCTACATAGGCCTACCCTTCCAAAAGTGCGTTATTCATTGTTTTAAATTTGTGTCATTGTGCGATTTTATTAGCGTACCATTTAATCTGATTAATTAGTTTATGACCTACAGAATCAATCTTAAACACTTCTTCTCAAAGGAATCCTTCAGTTCTTTTTGTACATGAAGTGGCATAAGCCGCCGCGCTATCGCAATCATTGTGAATTTCTTGTGCTTGACACTTCTGCCCCTGTGCGGCCACTGAGCTTTCGACGAGGGTACGACGAGGTAATTAATTTTTTATTGTAACTCAGTGCTTCAAGCTAGCGCCTTTGGTTGAGATGTCCCAAATCACCAAATTCTTCCTTAGTTAAGCTAGTGCATGCTGGGATCTCTTTAGTTAACCTGTTTACTCTTTAGCACGCAGGTAAACGGGTTTTCTTAGGCACAGCATTAGTGGAAAGACCTGAAATGGGTAACGTATGCTGTCCACTTTTCTTTACGATTCTCTTATGAAAAATATCTACTTTATTCGCTAATTGGTTACTCTAAATTAATAAATATATAATCACCTTGACCGTACACATGATCTAGGAAACCCATATGCACTGGTCCGTGCAGCAGATACATCGCCTCTTGAGCCCATATGAGTAATCGGCTCCACAGATTGTCTAAACTGTGGCATCATACACGGAAGGCTCATACACTATGACAATTACCCCCTCGACCATTCGGTCCGTACTCTAACATCAGACTATCAAAGACAGAAATGCTCACGCTACATTGCCGAGCACCAGGAGTTTCCTTCGTGGCTTAGAATAGAATAAACGACCTTGTGACAACGAGCGAGGCATCGTCCCTCAACACTGCGCCACTCAGGGTATAACTGCAGAAACACTCTGGTTTAGGTCTAAAAGATCTAGTTGTGTTTTACTATATATATATATAAATAGTAACACTGGGTTGCGTGAATAGGGTTAAAATTCAATCTAACGCACAGAATACAGAAAGCAGTTTTTCAGGAAGATAAATTAAAAAATATGAACTTATTTTCTCACTTGCATGTTGTGCTAAACTTATTAAGGGCTTAGCGCCCTGAGGCCAATAGAACTGGGAAGTTGTTTCAACACCACTCGACTGTTAGAAAATAAACTTTTTATCCTTATAGTAACTCAGTTTCGAAACGCTTCGTGTAGTCGTACTTTGTGACTATAAAATACTGCATTTTGCTTGGTGCGATGTAGCGTAGTGGCTGGTTGAATAACGTAACTTAGTTCAGCCATGGCATAGTGGCTGGTTTTGTAAAGAAGCTAATAGGAAGACATTTTTTTTAGTCTCGTTTTCGTCCATACATGTTCGTGCGAGTGACCGTGTCCGTACTTGTTAGTGAAGTATTTTTTCTATTATTTGGGTTGTGCACCGAAATGTAAAGTCTTAGAATTTCGTGCAGTAAATTGAAAGTGAGGATGTCTTGGCAACAGTATCGCGTGCGCCGCCAATGTCTCTTAGTAGCTCAACCAAAGTTGCCTCTGGCAGGCCTTGGCTCTGTGTCTCTTATACTTTTATGGCGTGAGGGTTTTTCTGTAGTGCGGGCTGTGGGTTTCAGAGAAGATTCATCGCTTCGAATTGCCAAATGATGTATAATTGTTGTCTGCGATGACGTAATTAACAATCAGAACTCTGAGTAACATCATAAAGCGGCATCAATTCGTATTTCAATTTCTGTACTCAAGGGTTAAGGCGGCACCGATTCGCCTCTTTGATTCCTCGAGTGCCGGGTCACGAGCAGGTTTGAGCGGCCCAAGCCGAGTTTACACGATAGTCTGTTGTCCCTCATCCGCGTTGCAAAGCTTCCGGAAACTTCGTTGCTTCCTCACTAGCACCAAAAAATCGCACCGTTTCTACCGTTTCTTTTATTGTAATATGGGAGTGACGTCATGCACTTTACCAGCCGTACTTGATGGCTAACAACGAACACATTGTGCTGCGCGCGGGAAGTAAAAGCTTGTGGTACGAGCCACCGCTAAGAGAATCCTATAGCAGTCTGTTCCCTAAATAAGCTCTCGTCATTACAGCCCAAAGCATCAAAAGGCTCTCCAGCTCTATCATTTTTTTTTTTTTTTAGGTGAACAAGGTTACGTTTCAATGACGAGAATAAATAGCGCGAGTTATTATTAAAACTTCACCCCCAACCGTCGAGAGACTTGCCACAAAACCCAAATGCAGCTGTGGGCGACCCAAGGCAGCAGCTAAGAAGAATCAGTAAGCCATGTACGTCTGACTTGAATGCCTGGTGACCGGGTCGGCTGAACATGAATCCTAGTAAGGAATGCGATAACAGCTTAGATGCGGGCGTGAACCGACTAGACAGAAGCCTGTGCTAGCTAAAAGTCTCTGCGCCTGCCGCAGTCCGTGTGCTTTTCCGAAAGACCTGAGCGACAGCGAGACAAGGATGCAGTGAAGCCTATAACCTAACCTTACTACTTAATTAACCTAACTATCTTGCTCAGGTTTTGCTATTTAGCCAAAAAGTTTCTTTCTTCTCTTGAATATCTGTAAAAGAAATAACCCTTATGTTCGGCCGGGGCAGGGCAGCCTTGCGACATTGGGCTGAAATACCGGAACTCATCGACACACGCCACCTCTATTTTACGCAGTTTTTTATTACACTCAAGATTTTTGAATCCAGGAACTTTATATTTGTACTCCTCTAAATTCATGAGTAGATAGATCAAGTACCTGAAATTAAAAATTTCGAATCTCAAGAATGACATTGACTAAAACAAATAGAGGCTATGTCGAAGACTTATATAGGTGCTTGCACCGTGCAAAAAAAAAATATATATATATATATATCTGCGTGGGTCTCACGCATGCTCCCTTCGGCAGTTTGTTTTGTACTTTACACAACGAACGCTTCGTATTTCTGCTACTGACGGCGCTACGTGCTGGGTCAGTTTCGCAGGTGTCGGAGCTCTGTTTCTGCTCGTTAAAGTATACCGAGTTTGCAATCAAAACTTCTATATAAAGTGAATATACGTCGTCAAGCTACTACTAATAAATAGATGTCCTATATTTTGTCAAGTTATAAGAAGTTGACATTCCTGAGTGTTTTCTACGTTCTAGGTTGACGCGTCGGCGTGTTCGACCTCTTCCCCCCCCTCCACTTCCCAGTCTAGCCAGATAATTTTGTCTTAACTTGCCCGAGACCTCAGCCTTGAGTGCTGGATTCGCCAGTTTCGGACGGTCGTAGCTTCGCTCCAGGAATTGAGTCGAACGCAGCACCGCATATGAGAAGTGTGTTAAGATTCTTGGAAGAAATTATCTCAATTGCAATAGGCTAATCGATCACTCCCTACATCGACAACAGCAACCCCCGAATTGAATGGCATCATTGTAGACCGTATTGTTTCTTTCCGCTCAGACAATAATTAACTCCCTATCACCTCTTTTCTCGGTGCTGAATTTCGTTCACCTGTAGAACACCGCAAAATTCTGCTTAAGGCATTCAGTTTTCTTGAAAAAATTGGACTATGCCTCATAATTTATTAAAATTCATTAAATTTCGATACAGAAAACTACTGGCCATCTAAATTAAAGTATTACTTCGGCAGAAGACGGCCATGTATGGGGAACAGTCATGACTAATGCACCATCAGAAAGAACTTTTCGCACGGTCTCTAAGTTTCGCCTCGGTGGCTGGTGGAGTTGACGAGCTGGTGGAGGACGTGTAGGACAGCCGTTGTTTCCTACAATGCTGTGGTTTGCTTTACCAGTCGAGCTGAAAAATAATCAGAGCTGGCACTGCTCTGTGGCAGTAATTACCTCTGTCAAGAAGGTTATGTTTTTCTCGTGTGTGTCTGTCAGTTTGTCTGTTATTCTATATCTCTGTTTGTTTGTTTGTTTGTTAGTCACCAAGAGTACTCAAAAAGTTATGCACGGCACTTGACAACATTTCCAGGGATTATTAGGCATGTTAACAGTAACAGATGATTAACTTTTCTTGAAAATCCGTTCATCTGTCTGTTTGTTTGTCTATCTGGCTATTTTTTCGTAAGGACATAACTCGAAGTGATAGATCGATTTCCATGAAATTTATATGAGTTATTAGGTATCATACGAATAGTGAATGACAAAATTTTTGAAATGATCCATTTGTTTGTTTATTCATTCGTTTGTTAGTCGCTATGTTTGGTTTTATGCTTGTTAGCACAATAACTCAAAAAGTTATGAGCGGATCTTCATGAAAATTACAGGAATCGTTAATACTATTAAAAGGCACAAATGATTATATTTTGGTGTTGATACGAAGAAAATTTTGGATTCATAACCAATTTAAATTTTCCGTTACCGTTGCCTTGCTTGGCGGAGGTATGCGCTCACAGAGTGCTCTCTAATTTCTTATGCTTTGCTTTCCCCGATTTTCGGATCTGTTGTTGGAGGCCTTGCGGCCGGCAATGTCATATTTGTCACTCGTGAGCGACGCGATGAGAGGTGATAATGTTTTCGTTGAAGATTTAAGTATATTTGTATACTTGTCTGTCCGCCCAAAAAGAGGGAGGAGTTGAGCAATGTTCATGATTTTTTGCAGGGAGTCAGATGGGTTAACCTAGATGTGAAAAATGCCAAAACTCTAGAGTAAGCTGGCCATCAGAAATAACGGGGCTGAATTTTGTTATCTGTCCACCCAAAAAGAGGCAGGAGTTGAGTCATAATAATAATTTTTTTTTGGGCAGTCAGGTAGAATGACTGAAATAGGAAAAAAATACCAAAAAGCTAAAGTTAGCTGGCCATCAAAAATTACATCATTGAAACTGTGATTCCTCTCAATAGAGGCAGAAGGCGTTGAGCCATCATCACAATCTTTTTCAGGCTGTCACGTTGGTTGACTGAGATGTGAAAAATACCAAAACTCAAGAGTAAGTTGGCCATAAAAAATGACGTTGTTGAATTTGCCGCTCCCCTCCCCGTACCGCAGGCGTTCAAGTTATTATTATTATTTTTTTTTTTTCAGCCGGACCGGAGTTCCACTAGTTCTTATCACTGTTTTTTCTATTTAATTATGACGCCTGTTTAGCGAGAAAGGGTGCACGTCAAGGTTACATTTTTTGCTTGCCAGAACGGCTGCAGGACCACTACTCGCAAAGCCTAAAAAGGCCGCAGGACGGGAAAAACATAAAATGAGAAATTACTGCCATAGGGCGGGTTCACATCTAGCGATGGTGCAGTTTTTAATAATCTACTCTCAACCAACATCTCCTTTGTTCTGAGAAAGAAAGGACTTACGCAGTTTGAACGAAGAACTACAGTAAGGGTGTTTCCGATTAGCATACTGCGGTTGAGGTTATCTACAGTCTGATTAGCTTTAGCTTGTCCGGGTCTACAATCCTGAGCGCTGAATTCGCCAGCTGTTAAAAGCAAACCGAATACGATTGACACGGCCGAAAACTTAACCCTGCGTTGCTCTTTATTCCCTAAACTCGAACCAAACCTGAGCATCCAGCACGTCTCAGAAATTAAATTCCGGACAGTTGCAGCTAATGAGATTAAATGATCTCGATCGCCGAGTGCAAAACTAAAGACACATAATATATTCAACGAACAAGTAGTGCTTTGCATTAGCTCCTTCTGTAGACTAGCGAACATACATATTATTACAGTATATGCTATAGCATAGAATATTTCTGAAGCTTAAGTTAGCATTCTTAGATCTTCAGTGATAGAATTTTGCTGGTGTTTCTGTTCAGAATATCTATTCTTCCAATGTTCTGTGTTCCGTCGTGAATGATCTGTTCTCTTTCGTAAAGCCAGAATTTCGTATTCGTAGATATCCTTTGTTGTGCCTCTGGCTTAGTAGTAGTAGAAAATCTCGTACGTTTTTACTTCGTAGTAGTGAACTGCTGCAACGATGCAATCAGTATTCCATTCTTCTTTTGCTGGAGGTGCATAGGAACTTGCTAAAGAAAAGAAGGGAAAGAAATACTGTACATAGCGCCCCTGGAGTTGAGGATGTTTTGTCTTAGTTATTTAATCTCGAAGCATTATCTAGTAGTCAGTTTTATATATGCTGGTATCTATATTAAAATGTGTTTTACGAGAAAGGAAACCAGTTGTTACGGATGAATTTTTCACTAATCTCTTATAACTTTTTTGGCTCACTAACGCTAGTGACACCTAATCCCAGATTCATACCGTGGCAAGGACAGCAGACATTCATCGCGGTACTTAGGAAGCATCACTCCTGTGGACCATGGCCTTTATGACGACACTTAAGTCCATACAGAAAGGAATGAGCTCTCTTATGTATAAACTACGTTTCCATGACTTAGATACATATACCCTATCGCTTGGGGTAAAGTCAAGTATGGTGTAGCTCTAAGTCGGTGGTTGATGCTACAATGCCCTACGGGAGCTTGTACGACGGAACGATTTCAACTGCTTGCTTGCTTGCTATATCAAACGTTTCTCTAAATGAATTGCTTATCCGATTGAGTTTTATTGAATCAACTGAAATGAATTTCAATTTTTTGTAACATCCCGCATATATCGAACGACTATTTTCTTACCATGGGCGCAGCTACACTTAATAGTAACAAGACTATTGACGCTCTGCCTGGTTTACTAGTATTCTGTAGACGTTAATAGATTATTTTCTTGTCTAGTGATATTTTTCTAGTCCATAGCGGCATCATCGATCTGTAGTTTACAATTGTAATCCTGATCGAGATATGTTTTTTCAAGAGCAACTATTCGATTTACCAAAGATAGGACAACATCCTCAGTTTAATGTTTGTGTGGAGGTGTCATAGATTGGCGTATAATAGTTGACATGAGCTAAGACCTCTAAACTTGACTTGTCTGCCACTTCAAACAAGAGAACGTTGGTTTTGCTACTTTGAGTCGTTGTCAGAAATACTGGTAGAAGCCCGATTACGCTTGAGACATCTGAAAATTCCAATTGACGAAGTAAAGCTGAGTTTTAATAAGTCGTGTCAAGGAGGATAGATTAAAGCTGGAGACAAACTCGGTCCAGTGAGCGAGGCCAAGGACCGGACAAGTCGAGTCTCGATGGTTGAATTACGCTGGTCTATCGATGACGCCTTCACACCACAGTCGCCCGCCGCTCAGAAATTGTGTAATAGTCACCACCCAAATTGTGTAACAGTCTCTACGCAAATTGTGTTACAGTCACTACGCAAATTGTGTTACAGTCACCACCCAAATTGTGTAACAGTCACCACCCAAATTGTGTAACAGTCACCACCCAAATTGTGTAACAGTCACCACCCAAATTGTGTAACAGTCACCACCCAAATTGTGTAACAGTCACCACC
>LQNS02277099.1:3234557-3251467 GCA_001587735.2 Parhyale hawaiensis
AATAACTAATTCACAGTGATCGATTTACTGAAAGGGTAGAAAACCATTTGTTCAGATGAAACTTTTTGCAAAAGAAAACTGGGTATTTTTTCATTTCTGCATACTTACTGTTAATTATTTTAATTAAATGAATCCTACACATCAACAAGTATTTAAACCCTCCGAGAGATTATTTGCCTTATGATTTCATAATTTGAAGACACCTAAAATGCAGCTTACTACCGAGCAAAGAATTTTCATCGTACTGGAATATGAGGCAACGAAAACCTGTGAAAATGTTAGAAGAGAATTTTATTAAAAATTCCTGGAAAGAAACTCGCCCAATAAGAAAACTGTGTATCGCACAGTTAGAAAATTTGATGAATATGGAAGTATCCTCAACCGAAACAAAGGCCACTCTGGGAGAAAAATAACTCAAAGAACAGAAAACAACATCGCCACTGTCCACTGTGTCCAGCTAGCGATTACTGAAAATCCTGCAGCCTTTGTCAGGCGCAATGACACCAATTTCTCCAAGTCAACATTCCATAGAATTTTAAAGAAAGATCTTCGTCTTCATCCATACAAATTGCAAATCAAGCAGGAGTTAATTCCCTGTGACTACGCCAGGAGGAAAGTGTTTTCCAATTGGTTTATTTCAAGAGATCATAGGCTCATGGAAAGGTTGGCAGTTTCTGATGAGGCAGCATTTTCCATGGACGGCAGAGTTAAAACTCAAAATACTAGGTTTTGGAGTAATAATCCACCAGAAGGAAATGTCTTCGAAATAAGCATAAGAAGAGAGAAGCTGTCAGTTTGGGCAGGTCTTTGCGGAAACGGAAACGTTATTGGACCCTTCCTTTATGATGGAAATCTAACAGGAGAAATTTACTTAGAAATGTTGAATGAATTGATTATTCCATCATTGAAAATTGCCTATCCCGGCCATCAATTTGAACGCCTTTGGTTTCAACAGGACGGCGCTCCAGCCCATTGACGAATCATAGTCAAAGCCAGATTGCAAGAGATTTTTGGGCAGCGTACTATTTCTCTTAGAAATGCAGTTGAGTGGCCACAACGAAGCCCCGACCTTACCCCATGTGATTTCTTTCTTTGGAGATACGTGAAGGGGCGCGTCTACAAAACGACGCCTCCATAATTGATAATTCTTCGTCAAAGAATTGAAGAAGTGTTCGAAGAACTGAAGGAAAACCGTGAAATGGTCCGCAAAGCTCTTCGCTCAATGACGGAGAGATGTAACACTTGCCTTGAGAGGAACGGAGGGCATGTCGAAGGATACTAAATTACTTTGTTCACTTAAATGTATTTTTTATCAGGTATTGCTACCCCTGAAATTTTTGTTCGTTCATTTTCTTGAAGTTCAAAATAAGGAAGCATACCAATGTGGTGTTTCATAATATTCCTGTGAACAAAGAGTTTTCAACCCTTTTAGTATCTCTATCACTGTGAATTGGTTATTCAACTGATTTCAAAAAGCTTATAATATTATAAAAGAAAACAAAATTTACTATATTTTGTAAAAAAAAGAAACCTAAAATATGTTGATTTAAAGCCGAGATATAATCAATTAAAAACCGGGTACATTTTTGTGGGACACCCTGTATATCCATACAATGAAACCTAGCCTTAACATAATGACTTCAGCTGTACCTCTCGTCACGATCCATGGCTGACGTTTTTGCCTCTGACTGGACTTGCCCGCTTCCCATACCGACCGACGCTTATATAGGGACCCTCGTTGCGCACTGCAGTCATTTCCTTTTTATGTCTCCGCATGCAAACATACAATTTTAGGTCTTAGAAAATTAAATATTCTTATTGCTGTTCATCCTTTGCCGGTTTTAAAACTTCTGAAGATGGGAATTAGTTTCCCGAAACGTTAAGATATTTTATGAAATTTGTCGACACCTTATACTTGTTTTACGATATTAGCTTTAGTTCAATACATTATTTCTTTAGTTATTGTGCTAACAAGCTCAAACGAACGAACAAACGGATCATTAAAAAAATTGGTCATGTACTCTTCATAAAATACCTAGCAACTCATGTGAATTTCATAATAATTTGTCCACAACTTTTTGAGTTCTGGCATCGAGAAAAATGAGGCAGACAAACAAACAAACAAACTGATCTACGGATCTCCATCAAAAGTTAATCATCTGCTGTTTCTCTTAACATACCTAACAATCCCTATAGATTTCATCAAAATCGGTCTATAACTTTTTGAGCAATTTTGATGACAGACAGACCTGAAGACAGACAAACCCGCCGAAAACATAACCTCCGTGGCGGAGGTAATAAATAAAGTTCATAGAATTCACTGCTCGTGACCCATTTGGTCACTAAAAACCTAGCATAAAGGATTTTTTTGCTGTTCCAAAATACAGAGAAACTAATATTTTTCTCGAATAAAAGTGCAGCTGAGCCGTATCCAGGATTACAGAGCTATATTAATAATGAATTCTGATCCCTTGGGTGCGTAATGCCCCAATATATTGTGGCAGGGGTAGGGCCCGCCAGAATATGCCCCTGAGGGCAACAAGTTGAAGTATTATTATTTTGAAGTGTCCGAGCTCCTATAATTTTATTCCCTGAAAGCCTATCCTAAATATTCCATTTTCTTCTGCTCTATATGTAGACGGAGTAGGTTATGTCAAACTTTTAAGCACCAAAATGCAGAGAGAGACAACTGTTTTTCTGATTTAAAAGTACTGTTTTTTTCGTATGAATGATGACTTGAAATAAATTGAAACACTATAGATTATTCTGAAATCTAAATGCTCCTCTCCATTTATTCCCTATGTATAACAGCGAAGACTGAGTGCACGGTGACAACCAAGCAAGCATGCAAGTAAACAAACGAATTTATCCGAGTTTTATAAGTATATACTCCGTAGATAGATAACTATATTCCATTCATCAGCATAACGATACCCAAGGATGATAAACGGAAACAGGTTATCGCACTGCCGAGCGAGCGCCACTTGCGCGCGGCGGCGTACGAAGAGATGATGTCATAAAAATCTAGTACGTTTATCAGTAGCTTTTTTGCACGGTTTCTTGATTTTATTTGGACCTCCAGAGTGTCCTACATAACCTACAATCATTATAGTTGCTCAAAGACATGTATCAAAGAATTTATAAAATATTTTAGCTCTCTGAAGGATAAGATTTTGATAGAACGTTGGTTAAAAGGTTAGTAAAAGAGCAGAGGAATTCAACCGGCAAATGTGCGCATGTTTCAGAAGCACTTTTAGAGCAAAGTTTATCGTCTTTAAAATGCAACAAATCAAATGAGTTCTATCGAGAGTAATATGGCATTCTAAAGCTGATTTAAATGAGTGAAAACCGTTTTGTTTTCGATTCACTTTCGTCTTCTACCAGTGATCTGCTATCCTGTATAATGTCAAACCGCGGCAACAATAATTGGCTCAGTTGCGAGGGATTGAATGCCGAGATAGACTTTTTTAACAAGATTGGTAAGAAAAACATTAAAGGAAAAAAAATTACATTCCTTCTGGCGAAATAGTCTTAAAGCAAAAATCTATCTTATTATACGCGGAAGCCATGCAATTGCTCGGGAAAATAAAAAAAAAAAAGCATCAGCTGCTATACGCTCCGCGTTAGTACAACAGTACAACAGTAGTGTCGCGTCCGACTCGCGTTAACTAACTTGCAAAAAAGTTACCTAACCGTATTTCTCCCGCTATAACTGTCTTTTGGAACGATGTTGTTGAAACTAGCGAATGTTAAATCCATTATGTTTCCAATGATGCTGTAGTTTTCACGATAAAAAGAGGCGGATATTTTAACGACGCGTATGCTGCGGCGCAGCTTAAGCGAACATTTTACCGAAACTCTCCGACCGAGTTCGTGCCTGTTACAGAAAAAAAAAACAACCTCAATAATAATAAAATTTTATCCTTCAGAGAGCTAAAAAAAAATTTTAGATGCCTTGATGATTATTTTTGTGCAACTCTAAAGATTGTAGGACATGTAGGACACTCTGGAGGCCCAAATGAAATAATGAAAAAACAATGCAAAATAGCTACTGATATGACGTTTTTATGACGTCACGAGCCCATTTCCCATGATGCACTACAGCTTGGCTCCGTCCCCTGGGTTAACCTGTTAGTCGCATAACCTGTTAGTCGTAAAGTGGGGCAATGCAATGTTGAACAAAAGGGGGCAATGTGGAACACTACAGAGCAATGGCCCACATTGTCCCAGACGTTTGTAATGCAACTTAGAATAATGAATGCCAGATATATACTCAACAGGATCTAGAAACAGTGATGTAATGTCTGGGACTATACTGGGGCTATAGGCGTCTTTTTGCAACCACCGCTCGGAGGATTCCTCTGATCGCGCATGATTTGCGCGTTTTTGTGATCGCATTTTGACGCGTTTCTGATAGCAATCAACCGTGATCAGTGGTGAGAATTGATCGCAGCGTGAATTCCTCTGCAGGTGAATCATGCGTGATCAAAGAGTGATTCCAGCCGTTGGACAAGTGAAAAATGTTTGAGATGCACGGTCGTGTTGTTTAGGGAACCTGTGATGCTCTGCTTCACATTTCTCATGTGTTGCAGCTGGCGCTTGATGGGGGTCATGAGGCAAGGTTGGTACAGCTTGACTTTAGTGCTGCTTTTGATCGCGTGAATCACCTTGGGCTGCTCCATAAGCTGAGATTAATGGGTATTGGTGGTCCAGTTCTCTCGGTAATTAGCCAATTTTTATTTGACAGACGTCAATGTGTAGTTGTTGATGGGAAGAGAAGTGAGATTTTGGATTTGGTTTCTTGTGTCCAACAGGGTAGTGTTCTGGTCCCTTTGTTGTTCATTGTATATACAGCGGATCTGTTTCATCTTGTTAATAATTTACTTGTTGGTTACGCTGATGATGTTACTTTACTGGCTGTTTGCGATAAGCCTAGTGATAGATTAGAGGTTTCAGAATCTATTCATCATGATTTGGAAATGATTGATTCCTGGTGTTCTAGGTGGGGGATGAGGCTAAATGCGGGCAAGACTAAGACCATGCTCGTATCCAGGTCGCGTACAATGGGACCTCCTTTTCCTGCACTCATGCTGGATGGTGTTTCACTTCCTGTGGTTGATGACTTGGTAATCTTGGGTGTCAATTTTTATCCAAAGTTGACGTCTGAGCCCCACATTCGTTCGGTTGCTTCACGTGCATCGCAGAAAATTGGTCTTATGAGGCGTGTTGGAGGGTGTTCGGCTCGGTTAAATTGACACGTCGCTGCTTTAATTTCTTTGTCTTCCCTCTTCAGGAGTACTGCTTTGTAGTCTCTGGTTCTGCTGCCGATTGCCATTTGTGTTTACTTGACAAAGTGGTTCGTCCATGTGCGTTCATGCTGGGTGGTGTTGTGCCTTGTGATCTGGCGCATCGTCGCAGAGTTGGCGGGGTCTGTTTTTTGTATAAAACCTATAACTGCTCCAGTCATCCACTGTCTGAGTTTCTTTCGGATCCATTTGTTCGTGTGAGGTATACTCGGCGTATCGGTGCTCTTCATGAGTTTGCCTTGGAACCGTTACGATGCCGTACGGGCCAGTATTCCCGTTCGTTTTTTCCATTGTGTGTGGATGTATGGAATGGTCTTGATGGCTCTGTCTTTGCTGGTGCGGGTAGTGGCAGCTTTAAGCGATCTGTACACAGAGCTATTCTGTGATCTCGGATCTTCTTTTTTTCATTCTTTTGTTTTCTTCACCCGCTGGGCTGGTAGCGTGGGGGTTTGTCAACCTCATGGAGTTTCTCCGTTCCTACGTCACCAGTCTGGTGTGATTTAATAATAATTGAACAATGTTATGATGATTCTTTGTAATATTAACTTCCAGAATTGTAGTTTCCTTACTTTTCTGCCTGTGTATGTTTAAAATGCTTCAAATACTGCTAGTTCAGTCATGCATTGCTTTTTTCCGTAAAATACGGTAAAAATATATTTTTCGAAAATTTACAGATCGTCTCTGGTTTGTTTACAAAATCGTTGACCGTTTTTGTGCCTTTCAGTGATCCCGATAATCATGATCACGGTGATTTTGATTACGAGCGTGGCCACAAAAAGACGCCTTTATGTGGGCCACCATCGTCCTGTAGTGTTCCGCATGGTCCATTTTTGTTCCACATTGCCCCACTCTACGGTAATAATTTGAACAATGGAATCAAATCATCAAGTGACCTTCAAGCTCTAATCAACATCAGCGGGGTGGCACTTCAACAATCTGCAGACCGGTAGGCTCCGACGTCACGAGGAGGTTGTAACCAGGGGCAAAATCTGACGCCAATGAGCGAGAGCGATAGACCCACTTCTTTGGCTTCTGTTGAGGCTGATAAAAGATAAGAAGGGAAGGACATGCTACAGTGCGTCCACTTTTACTTTCTGGTTTTTGGTCAAGCTGCTAAGGGAAGAATGCACTCTAATTACTAGGGGGCAGCAAAAGTTTACGTTGTATTGGGCAATATTGATGTGCTCGCGGGATCTTTGGACGAAACACTCGAGGTGCACCTTTAGCTCAGCCCTTTACTTTGGCAACGGTTAGGTGCCACACTCGTTAGTTTGGTCGATTTGTAATTCCCGAAACGGTCATTCCAGGGTTCTTTGTTCCGCCGCGTCGATCTGCAAGCGTTCAAGACGGCTGTGAATGTTTTTGGTGGCAATGTCTTGGGGTTGTCTTCTTAGCTATGTCTTGGGGTTGTTTTTTGTGCTTCATTTGAGTTATTCCTTTTCTTTAGTGCCATGGCGTGAAGTTATGATAATGATAATAAAAATTATAATAATAATTGTTCTCAGTATTGCCTTTACTTGATCTTAAATAACTATTTTATTTATGTTTTTCCTACTGTTAAAAGCAACATGAACTTTCAAAACTTTTCTTGGGCTTTCAGAAATACTGTATAAATATTTTGAAGCAAGACACACTGTCCTTTTTTGGGAAATCCAAAATAGTTCTCAGTATCGTAAAATATCGTAGGAAGAGAGCGTAACAGCTGACGCAAGGATCGAAATTCTTCAAAGTTGTCGTCAAGCTACAATGATCGAAACGCTTACTCACTATCTTTGAGCAGCGAGACATGGTTGCTCTTAATAGGAATGTCATGAAACGCTTACTCACTATCTTTGAGCAGCGAGACATGGTTGCTCTTAGTAGGAATGTCATGGGAAGTCGTACCCTACTGGGGCTCCATGGATTAATTAAATTATCATCGCCTTTACTGAACCTTCGAGGCTTCATTCTTTCACTTCTTTCACATCTCGCTTCGTCGTCAGCCTTCAGATCTCGCTTTGCCTCATTCCTTCAGATCTCGCTTTGCCTCATTCCTTCAGATCTCGCTTTGCCTCATTCCTTCAAATCTCACTTTGCCTCATTCCTTCAGATCTCGCTTTGCCTCATTCCTTCAAATCTCACTTTGCCTCATTCCTTCAGATCTCGCTTTGCCTCATTCCTTCAGATCTCACTTTGCCTCATTCCTTCAAATCTCACTTTGCCTCATTCCTTCAGATCTCGCTTTGCCTCATTCCTTTAGATATCTCTTTGCCTCATTCCTGCAGGTCAACTTTGCTTGTTTCCGTTTCCATACTCCAACTTATTATGTTCCGCTCTTTCTTTTCTTTTCCCACTTGCTGTTTTCATGCGCGTTGATCCTGTGTGGGAACACCCTCGTGCATGGGTTCCACTTTTCTACGGTCCGTTATTGGTTATTGCTTCCTTTGTTGGATGACTTTTGTAGTGGAAGCGGAGGTCAAAACGTTTCCATTTAATAATAAAATAATAATTAATGGCGCGATGCCGTGAGCATGAGTTCGCCTAGATTTTTGTAGATTGCAGGAGATGAACTTGGTTTTTCCTTTGTTGACCCAATGTTAGTCAGGCTGTGCTGCTTCGCTACAAAAGTGTTCTCCTAGTGTATTCCTACGGGCACCAGAGCCTTTTCAGGGGTAGGGAGGAAGCACAGCCTAATGGTCTATTACACGGGCGAGCAGAGTTCGTCGAATAGGGCCCATCGAGATAAAGAAATTTCAAGGTCACGTCTGTGGGACCAATCCAAGTTTCGTACTTTCGTTTTGAATACGATTACACAGTGAACAAAATCTGCAAGTCTCTGAGTGCTACAGCTGCTAGAAAAATTTTACCAAGAGTTAGAAAGGCCTAACAACAGTACTAATGGATTAGATGCTGGCCTGGGAATCACTACTCGGGGGGGGGGGGGGCAAAGTTCGCGCAGTGAGCAAACCTCTGGCCACGGCAAATGTCTGACGGACAACGGACAAAGCCCCGCGTTTGCCGTGCAGTGTTCGCTTGTATCATAGGACCTTTAATGGGGTGAAAACTCCGCTGAGGTGCTACGGATGCTTAAACAAACTAATATTATACTAAAGTACAGTGAAGCTTTTAGAACGTACTCAGGCATGTTGTTTCAGGTCTAGGAGTAGCCTCAGTTTGGAGATAACCAGTAGTACATTGTGCTCGTTTCCCCTGCGTTCGTAAAGCAGTTAGTTTCTGGCTAATAAATACAATATGAAGTTGCACAGTTGAACATACTAGCAGTTGTGCACTACATTTTTATTGATCAATGCTGCAATTCACAACAGATGGGGCTACACCTCCCGTCTGTAAATCCAGATATAAATGGAATCCATTTGTGTACAGTCGCCTCATCAGGAGTTATCTCAGTTGCGCAAATCTCACGTTCAGAAGTACTATCTGTTTTGGAAGTTTCTTCTTGAGAAGTTCTATTGTTCAATATTGCATTACATCACACACCCATTACTTGCGACATGAAGTTGCTCAAGTGAATTTTTAAAATATGCAGCGCCAGATTCCAAGCCTACTGTTTTTATCAACCTAGCGTTGATGCTGCCGGTTCGCTAGCTAAGTTAATTATACAAGGTTAGACTTGTCTGGAACACGAGGGAAGTGTGTTTGCTTCGCCACTTTTCAGTGCGTTGCAAGTGTAAAAACTTCCTAAATACGCTTGAGACGGCTGCAAGCTCTATGTTAAGAAGCTAGATTATATTTACGGAAGTTTCAATAGTAATCAATTAAGGGTTCTCGTCCAGTGGTCACTTAACGATTTCAGTAGGTGCCAGAAGCCTAGAGCCAACTCAATTAATGCGACTGCGCACTCAACGACGTGACTTCAGCGTGACGTTTTCGTATATTGTACGCTAAGCTCCTCAGGGGCATGGGATGGGCCAGAAGAAATAAGGTTAGGTTAGTTAGGTTCACCCATCCTACGTTATGGGGAGCAGCGACCTCAGGGATACTCGCAGGTTACCTTAGCCAGTAGCTACACCTTTGCCACGCCTGCTTTTTGTGCCACTTTGCTTCCTGCCAATTTCATACTCCTACAGATCTTACTTTACTCTGTTCTTCCTCTTCTTTCTCGTCTTGCTGTTCCGATTAGCGGTGATCGTGCATAGGAACACCCTATAAATCCGGGAAAAAATTAGTTTTCATTGAAGTTCTCACATCTGCTCACCAATGTGTTATAATTTATATCGTTGCTATTGGTTTAGAAAATTGCAAAAAGTTATAATTTATTCACTTAAAAGCCTCTCATTCCCCTGGCGACGTACGATGTCTCGGTTTGAAGAATTTGGTTGTCGTCAATTGACACGCCGTAAAAACTATTCTGTCTATGCCCGTTATTAAAGCTCTAAAATTACTTCAGCATTAATGCGTCTAATTCTTAAGATAAAGAGCAAGGCGAAAATCGCTAATCGTAGTCATTTTATTAATATACTTATTAAGATACCAGGTTTTCTAAAGAAGATGAAGTAGATAACCGTTTACCTTTTTTAGATGGTTGTGTTCAAAGAGTTGGCAGCAAGTTTCAGTGCTCTGTTTATCGAAAACCTTCGTTTTCAGGGTTAGGCACTAGTTATTTTAGTTTCTGTGCCAGCAATTTCAAACTCAGCTGTATTCGGACCCTTATCAATAGAGAGTATCAAATATGCACTAATTTTCAGTACTTGCACCAAGAATTCAAGGATTTGCGACGGTTCTTTACTAAGAATGGCTATCCATCTTTCGTTGTTGATAAACAAATCAATAAATTTTCGTCAAAGATTTATGATCCCACTCCAGCAGTTCAGTCTTGCAATTTACAAAAGCTTTATGTCAAACTACCATACTTTGGTCACCAGTCCATTAAGTTAAATGAAGACAGTCAATCCCTTATCGGTAGATTTTTTTACAATTGGCTTTCTTTTCGTTTAAAGGATAGACTCCTTCCTGCTTTGTGCTCTTCTCTGGTGTATCAATTGAGTTTTTCACGTTGTGAATTGCGGTATTTAGGTTCTACCTGTCGTACCCTCATGACCAGAGTTTCTGAGCACGCTGGACGCAGTTGTAGGACCGGTCTTCCTCTCTGTTCCCCTCCGCTCTCTTCAGTTAGGTCACATGCAGAAAATTGTAACGTCTCTGTTACAATCAATGAATTTAAAATATTGGTAGATACAGCTTATAGATCAGATCTACGCATCCTCGAGTCTCTGTATATTTTCAAATTCAAACCTGCTCTAAATGATATCCAAAGTGCATTCCCCTTCTCATTGCCAACTATTAGTTCTCCACATCATGTTTTCCTTTTCACCCCGCACTTTTTTTTCTATTTTTTTCGTTTTCCGTTTTCTGCATTTGTCCATGGCTCAGTATTTTTTCTATGTTCGGACTATAATTTCAAATGCTCATAGAATTTCATGTTTTTTTAGGATTAGTTGTTATAGATTTGATATATGATTCGTTGTAATGTAAATTTTTCGTTTATTGTTTTACAGAATTTGCAAAGGATGGACTGTTTGTCTGAAACGTTCAATTTTATCAAATGATGAGTTCAAGCATCTTAATAAAATGACCTTACGATTAGCGATTTTCACCTTGCTTTTTATCTTATTAAAGCTCTATTTGGAAAGCGGACTCGTTGCTGTATAGGCAACAGTACGGGTGTCTACATCGAATATGTGTTTCCCAGCAATGGTCATTCTTTTCGGTAGGTATACCACAACGTTGACTTTTGTGATTGGAAGTCCTGTGGTGTCGCTCTGTCAGATTTTCTATTTTTCCGTGCCGGAAGGGCTTTTATGAGCGTCCAACTGACTCGAGATTACCTAAAACAATATCAGCGTCCTTTTCTTTTTCATTTGATGCGGTTAAAAATCTGAACTCTGACATTTTTAAATCAATTTTCCTGATCTGGGAATAAAATTTTGCGTTTTCATCGAAATTTTCAGGTAGGCTATGCTGGTAAATGTGATTTAACGTTGATTTTTGTCTGGGAATTTGTAAAAAAAAAAAGTCATCATTTGCTTTTTAAATAGCCTAGCATTTCATGGCGAAGTACGATGGCTCAGTTTGGTTTTATTTTCGTCGAGTACCACATCATCAGAAAACTATGCTGTCTCTACCAGTTATGATTTACCTCTAAAAAGCCCTGGCGACATCACTGGGGTCATTCATTGACGTCACAATATTCTGGGGTCCTTTGGGGATGTCACTCGTCACTGGGATCCCTCGGTGACGTGCCGAGCGTCGTCTGTTACGTCAATGGTGTTCCTAGACGACTCCACATGGGTTCATCGGTGACACCACTGGGGTTCCTAGGCGACTCCACTGGTCGTTGGAGTCTCTCGGTAACATCACTTGCGTTACTTGGGTCCCTCTGTGACGTCACATCGGTCCCACAGTGATGCCACTGTGGTCCCTTGGAGATGTGACTGTGTTCCTTCGGTGACGTCACTGGAGTCACTCGTAGACGGCAGCCGAGTCATTTTGTGACGTCAGTGGGGACCCTGGCGGGTAACATCGCTCGTTGCCATCAGGAATAAGCGCGTCTGTGCCGGTATTAATAACACCCGGTAGCGAAACAGAATAGTGGCTGAATAGCGAACGGCAAGGATTATTATAATCGTATTATTATTTTCATTATCATCTTCTACTTTTACCACAGCATCGACGTCATAAGACGAGATCCAAACAGTGGGTGAGTAAATAAACGAGGTTTGAGGCATAAGTTTATTTGCACGGTGATCTGGAAGCATTAGGAACATGACAGTCAGGTGTCCAGTATCTTGTATCAATAAGAACGGTGATTGCGGTGCTAATACAGATCAATATATACACGTTCTTTAGGCCTACATTTTAATGCACCAACTAGAACGCCTCGTGGGGCGAGACCATCACTCGTGATAGGGAAGGGGTAGGGGCTGAAAGTTCCGAGGCTTGGCCTTTTTCATTTCTAGGTCAACCCACCAGCCGACCTGCAAGAGATTGTGACTGATGATAGCTCAGTTCCCACTGGCAGGTGTTTGGGTGGGAAGACATAGACACATACAGAACGGAGACATTATCACCTCTCTCACAATGTTTACGGGAGATGCACATTTACGTTGCCCTTCCTGGGAGGACCTCTGTAGGGTACCATAGTCGACTTCAACCTTCGGGACATCTTTCTTTGTACTCGCTATGCTTATTTTTAGTATTCCATTTAAGGTTAACCTTAAGAATGAACACCCCATGATGCTGAGTCCCAATATATTGGGCACTGCAACCAGATGAGAAAAGATCTTTTTCTTTTTTTTTTCCATGCGCTTAGTGATGTTTTCTGCTGTTCTTCTTTCCCCAAGTTGCCGTTTCGATGCGCGTTAAGTCAGTGTAGGAACACCCTGTTGCATGGGTTTCATGTTTCTATCAAAATACAGTTAAATACTACATATCCGTTCTTTCTTCATCGTTTGTTATCACTCTGTGTACGGAGACCTAAACAACAACTATATTAATAATAAATTAATCATTATAAAGGTAAGAAATTTTTTTCAACAGTAGAATCAAATCATCAATCGACCTTCAAGCTCGAATCAACATCAACGTGGCGGCACTTCAACAGTCAGCGTTGCGGCAGGCACGTCAGAAGGAGGCAGTAACCGAGCGGCAAAATCAGATGCCAAGCAACCCGAGCGATAAGAGCCACTTGGGCAGCCAATGTGGATGATAAAAGATAAGAAGGTAAGGACAAGCTACGGTATTGCAGACCTCGGAGCGTCCGCGGGGATGTTTTGTTTTCAGCGCGTGTGTAGCTGTGTCTGTCCTTCCACACCAGGGCTGCCAAACTTTGGGTTTCACACCACGTTCTTGGCTTGAGTTCTTTCAAGAATCCCACTGGCACCTCTTTTTTCAGCTGATCTGCTATCCTCAATACTACCGCCAAGGAGGGTTATTAGACGGAGCGAACACAGCCGTACTGGCAAGGGAATCTTCTCGTTCTTCCACTCCAAAGCTGTTCCCTTCCCACCAATTATAGGCTCCAGCATTCGTGCAGCCAATCAGCGCGTCAGCCTTGCAGAAAATTTCAGCTGCAGATCTCCGTAGCCGTTGCTACCTCCTTGATTAAACCCGCACAAACTTTCTTGGTGAACTGATTTAGTCGTTATTCCACTGTATAATAATGCTGCTGTATGGCTCCAAATTAAATACTCTTCATACAGTATTTAACATTGTTCATTAGAATATATGTATATACCGGTAGCGTATATCATATGCCGGTACTATAGAGAGTGCTATTGAGCACAGAGTAAAGAATTTGAATGAATTAGAGTGTCGCCAGGCTGAAAACTCATTCAGGTTTTATTTTTTCCTGTGGATGGAAATATTAGGCCAGCCAGTAAACAGGTTGTTGACTTTTCCCCCGCCGCTTATCAATATTACATTGGCGATAATCAATTGCTCGATGGTAGTCGCGCCGTTGTTCAACCAAATCTGAAATATTAAGACCGCAGCAGACGGTAGTTCTTTCGAGACAACGTTCTGTGTTTCCGCTGCATATGAAAGAAAACTCGGGACATGTGACAGTGGCTTTGAGGGGCATCGGCCGCAGGATACAAACACAACATGTTGTACGTTTGTCTCGAGAACGCAGGGCTTCTCGTTGATCAGATCTCACGTATTTTTTTGCTGTTATTAAGAGGGTCACGCACACAATCGCTTACAAATGTGACAGAGAATAATTACTATGATGGCATCTGTATTCTAATTGGTGTTCAAACATTTTTCACTGCAATATAAAAAACTTATTTGAGTCACCGTCTTGCCACTCCTGTGGCGGTACTTGGCAACCGTCAGAGACACAGCGTGTTCTGTTCTCTATGACCGTTTCCTTTATCTTGTGTAACGCAATTGCGCCACTGCAATAGTGACCTGAATACACTACTATACTTGGTTCATCTTCTTAATAATAATATTGCTCTTAATGCATGTTATGTGTGTTATGTATTATGTATATACTTGTAAAAAAAAAAAAAAATTACGTGCAGCTGACCCCTTCTTCGCTACCGTGCGCGTGGTCGCGAAGCTCGAAGGATCGAGGCCAGAGGTGAGTCGAGACTTTTATTTGAAAGGCATAATGCTTGCGTCTGCACAGGGCTTAACGGTTGCAAACTTCTGAAAGTCCTCCTAACTCCACGGCCATGGCCCAACCCCCCCCCCTCCCAGGTGGTACCATCAGCAGCGAAATAGCTAACGAACAGATAAAAATCTTTCCAGATTTGTTCCCTCAGGAGCAAAGGATTTATTATCCTTTGCTTTTCTTAACCCTATTTTACTCGAGCTGTTCTCTGTCACTACAGGGGTTCCACCTCCTAGGAAGCAAAGCCTGAGTAAGAAGGGTGAAAACATAATGAGGGGGAAGGCTTAGAGAGGCTTGATCCAACTTATACTCATGTTCAACTCTGAGATACCCAATACGTCCAGTACTTGCGACACAAAACTGCTGGAGTGAACCGTTAGAAAACTTAGCACTAGAAGCTAAGCCTGCTCTACTTACTTGGCTCGAGTTGAGGGTTCTTCAACCGATTCGCCAAAGTCTAGTTAAAGTAATTCTTTAAGGCCTAACTTGTCGGGGACTCGATACAGGTATGTTGGCTTCGATACTTTGCGTCACGTAGCAAGTGTTAAAAGCAACCCAAATACGTCTGAAACGGCTGTCAACTCGATTTCACGAAGCATGAATGAGGTATTGGAAGTTTGGCTAGAGTTATCAGCTAAGGGTTAACGCCTGAGAGCCGATTCAACAAGGCTAAGCCAACGCAATCGTTCGAAGCCCAGACGAGTCAAATCTAGGGCTTAATCTCACCGTTCAACCAACGACGCCTTTAGTATTTACAGTAACGAGAATTAATCAACAGATGTACAATATTTTAGATGCCTGACTTTTTTTTTTGTTGTGATACACGGAAGAATCATTAAGGCGAAAAAAAAAGTTGTATTATCAATGTAAATTTCCGTAGTTTCATTTACCATCAGCTGACACCTTTTCACCACGACGTCTGAGCCCGTTTTCTTTGCAACGTCTACTCTTTAGTAGCAAAGCTGGAGTTGTCGAAAGGTCATGAATGTTCCAGAAGGTTCGAGACAGTTTCAGAAAGGTCAAGAATATTCGAGAACTTTCCAGAAAGGTCGAGAATGTTCCAGAAGATTCGACAACGTTCTACAAAGGTTGAGAATGTTGCAGAAGGTTTAAGAGCGTTGCAGGCGGTTCAAGAACTTACCAGACGGTTAGAGATAGTTATAAAAAAGATAGAGAATGTTCCAGAAGACTAGAGAACGTTCAGGAAGGGTCGAGAATTTTCCAAAAATTTAAAACAATGGCGTGCAAGCGTTAAAAATAATAATACTATAATTATAATACACACTGGTACTAATAACACTAATAATAATACCACCACGAAAGAAGCTAAAAAATTTATGAAAGAAGTTTCCTTATTAACACCGATACACATTGTATTAGACTATAGCTGCAACGCACCAAAGCTGAAAAATTAAGTTAAGCAAGACAGTTTTCATATTCAAATTATATTAATGTAAAGGGAAGGTGGTCATCGACGTTTGCAAGGTTGCGTGCTACTATAATCAAAAGATACATTAAATAATGCATCGTATTACTACAACAAGGAAAATATAACTAGTTATTGTATAACATGTAGGCATACTACGTAGCTTTTTAGGAGAATCAACAAGAGGTACTAGTCGAACAATTACAAAGACCGGTTACCACCATAGCCTAAACTCAGTGGGTCAACCGAGTGATTAAATTGGTATCGTGACGACAAGTCTTGAAACTATAGCCCTGGGTCAACGCGCTTTATGAGCCGTTACTAATTTATACAGGTACTCAAAATCTCAGGCCTCCTCATCCAAAACGGATATGACTTTTGAATAGTTCAAGTCTCCGTCGCCACAACGAAGATGATCAACAGAGGAAGAAATAAGGGACGCATTATATGTCAATAGAGACGGGAACCCGTGCACGAAGATCTTCTCACATTTAATCAACGAGTAGGAGAACAGCAAAACAGGAAAGCAAGGGAACAACAATGCACTGTCAGAAGCAGCAGGAAAGTGAAAGAAAGCATACAGGGTACAGAAGAAAGGAGTTTCAAAGGCCTTGGCAAGGTTTCTCTCCATGACCTAGAATGGAAAGTTGACTAACTCAAGCGTATGACCTATGACCCATCCTATGCCTCCTGAAGGGTGATCACAAGAAAGAAACTCGTGAAGTCACACCCAATCGCTCTTCGGCAAGTTAATCGCCACTGAAAGGGGGGCTCTTCTGGTTAGCAGTAAAGTCACTCGTGGCTTTGTTTTGGTCACGTGGAAGCAAAATCTTTAACTTGTAGTAGTAGTAGTAGAAGTTTTTACTAGCGCTTCAGTGGCACACTGCCTATATCGCGCCGAACTATTCCTGTGTTTAACCACAGGCTCGTCCGCCAACAAGGGCGCGTTTTAAATTGTCAATGATTTTTGTCTCGGCTTTTCTGCCGGTAGGTCTCAAGAGTGATCAGTGCGCTACTGATAGGAAAAGGCGCAAGTTGAGCATCTCCAACCCCCGGGCGCGGC